>JAODUE010011107.1:0-52401 GCA_027564755.1 Amblyopsis hoosieri | reverse complement strand
CATGGGTTTTTTGTTTGCTAGCACTGTAACAATCTGTTTTTCCCAACATTTTTAACCAACATTTGGCCCCCCCCCCTCTGTTCGTCTGTCTCCCGGGCCCCCCCCCCCCCCCCCCCCCATCGCGTGAGAGCGTATCTGGTCACCCTTCTCTGCTGTGAATCTCCTGCAGCCTGCACATCTTAATGTAGTACTAAATAATGGAGCCCAGATACGGTTGCCACAACACACACACGCGTGCCATTGTCTGTGGACGATACACACACGATCCCGTGTAGACGGCGATACACACACACACACACACACGAAAACAAAAACGTACAAACATAAAATCACCACCAGGCCAAGTGACACATACAGCTTGGGCCCTTTTATTGGACCAGTTACTAAGAGGTCTGAAATTAGCCATAAAATGTTTCCACAAAAACTTCACTGCTATTGTCTGGATTCCAAAGTGAATATTTCCAAATGCCATGAGTATTCCAGTGGATGTGATCGGTGGGTAGGAAATAGAGGCTGAAACATTGCTATCGTATAAAACGGGCACCCCTCCCACACCTGTGCCTTGCATTCCTCTCTACATCTTTCCCTACAACAACAACAGCATCCGCACTTTAGTGGACGCAAGAAATGTGAGCATATGGCGTTCCTCTACCTGAAAGCATGCAGAGCGGAGTTGTAGGCCTTCCTGCATGTTCTGTTGCAGCTGATTCTGGATGCTGATCTTCTTCTCCTTGGTCAGAGCAGACACCGGGAAGGCCCTGATCACAGACTGCTCCCCAACTGAAGTGAAAGAGAGACGGGCTTATGCCATGCAGGTGACTGCATCCCATAGTCACTAGGGGTGTAAGAAAATATCGATACACCCGAGTATCGCGATATTACGTTGATGTTACGAGGTACAAAATACATTAACCACTGACCCAACGGGTCGTGAGGGCTGCCTTTGAAGATGATGCGGTATGTGGTGAGAAATAAGGCTCCCTCTGCTGGTAGGATGTGCGGCCCCCCCAGTATGCCCCCGGTGGCCTCCTCTCTCCCGTCAGCATCTAGGATGACCCGCAGACCCTCCACCACAAGCTCCTCCCCCGGCAGCAGCGCGGGACGCAGGATTTTAGGCTGGGGGAGAGGGTGAGAGGTCACACACACCGGTAACAGCAACGACGGACCTATCTGGTTATTTCTACTGATGGGGGGGTGATATGAGGGAGCACAATCCAGAAAGGTCCCCGTGATGTCCACGACATCCGAGGCGGCGTGCCAGGTGACAGCTAGGACATCACATCACGGCAGGAGAATGTTGGCTCATGATGCAGTAACAGCATCGCATGCACAGCATTATGTCATTAGAGAACACACATCACAAAAAACAATCAGTGTGTTGCACGCATTATGAAGCACTATACAGCACGCTTAACCCCCCCCCAATTATTTAAATGACAAGATGCCAAGAACACAAAACACTTATTTTTCCATCGAGACCAATTGGACAGAGCAACAAACAAACTCAAGGACTTCTTGCCAAGCTATTATAAATTCAATAAGCGTTGGTTTCTAGTGTTTAAACATATGGACTTCTAGCATGATAACATCTGTAAATTCCTGAATTCTTGACCTACGGTCAAATTCCTTTTACGTAAGGCAGATGTTGCGATGTAAGCCTAAGCTTCTCACTCAAACATCTTAAGCATATTACTACAACAATAAGATACATGCATGCATATAAAAAAGTTTGATATAGTGATCTACTTGAAATACATTTTTCAACGTTAAAATAACGTACACAATTCCATTATAAATAAACTTTTATATCCTCCATTCCATTCTAACAGTTTTGAATAAGCAAGCGCGCTTGACTTCAATGCACTGACAAGAGTAGACAAGACATTTGTTAACTGATGTCTATTGATGCCAATGTACACAGTAACCCTAGGTTACTAGAATAGCATTTCCGATTAAATGTACATGGGTACAAAAAGTCCAATAAACCAAGAATATGCTAATGTACTGCTGTCAAAACTCAAGAGAAGCGGCGCGTAAATATCTTACACAACATCAAACATTCCAATGAGGACAGAACCATCCTGGAAAAGAGGAGGCCTTACCAGAAGTGACTGAATAAGTCCCAACAAGAGAAAACCCAGCCCGTACTACAGCTGGTACACAACTAATGTTGATATCTCTGGTCTTAGTTGTCATAAATATTTTAGACATATGTTTTGGACCTAACATTTCATGGCATACAGTAGCAGATCACTACTGAATTATTACTATGAGCAGAGTAGTCTGGTTGGTCTCTGGTACTGCACACAGCATCTGAGAAGTTGAATGTCAAGTAAAACATGCTGTGCTCAGGAGGCCCCGAGGGAGCAGCTGTCCGCGCATACATGGGTGTGCATGAAATGATTCATCAACAGCTGGAAGGCATGGAATACAGGCAGGGCCTACACGACCAACTGTCATCCAAAAGAGCAACCGTGATCACGGTGATTACCATGGACACAGAATCACTTAAAGGAGGGGAAGGCACACCATCAACCAGCCAGCACACCAGACGCAACCGAGCATGCAAACACAACTCTGTTAAACTGCGCCACACCTGAGATAAATACCTTCATTATGACAATGGCACAGCCGGACATGGTGCTTTAAACCTGCTGTTACGGCACACACATTCAGGCCACTGATAAGTCATGTCATTCGTTTTTTTATTGTTCAAAAGGAAAAGCGTGGCTGTGTGCACGGCAGCCGTCTGTAGGGGCCGCACTCACCTTCTGAATGGGAGGCAACCTGCGACTCTCCCTGTGGACGGCCTCCAGAACTTCCATCTGCATGGCCACAAGGCCTGTGGGATAGACGTCACCGCACAGCCGAATCAGCATGGCGCACGCACACGCACACGCGCACACACACGCTGGTGGAAAGGCCTGTTAGTCACGTGTCAACTTAGCTTGTTAAAGGTATAGTCAGCTATTGCAATCTAATTGTAAGCTAATACTTTTAGTCAAATTCACCAAATATCTCCTAGCATTTTGCTAGCTTACCGCTCTCTTAGCGTGTTGAAATAATAATCAGATACTTCTACACAGCCCTGGCTCCGTAAATAGGAACATAAAAAAGTGGCTATGCTATGCTTCACACTGGGTTTTCGAAGTGTGTGGTGACGCCGCGGAGGAATATTGTTTTGATTTGAGCTTGAATTTAGCGAGCGTTCTCGAGAGTGACTGACACTGCCTTTGAAAGCGGCGTGAGCTGCACAGTACCTGGGATCATGCTGTGCAGGCTCTTGATGTGGTCCTGGGTGACGCCGCTCTCCGTGCACACCTTGTCGATGAACCGAGTGATGAACCTCACCACGGAATTGGCCACGTCGCTTTCGGGGTCCTCGTACCCGCTCTCTGTGTCGAAGCTCTCCGCCACGCTGCCCGCAATGCTGCAAAACACACACAGCAGCGATGTTAACCTCTTGCTCATTGCCTCCCCTTTAACTTTATAATGTAAAACATTCATAATGCTATGGTGATGTTAAAGTTGTGCAGCTGTGGTACTCATTCAGTCTACTTCACTATTTGTATGACTGGCGTTAATAAAAACAACAGTGTAAGCCATTTTTCCATTCATTAGGGTGAGGTATAGTGGTATATACGCCGTCCAAAGGGAGAGTCGCAGGTTGCCTCCCATTCAGAAGGTGAGTGCTGCCCATATAGAAGACTACAGTGTACACAGCCACCCAACAACAAAACGAACCCCACATATACTAGTGACTAGCTTCATTTGATTGACAGCCCTAATTAATAAAGTGTCAGCCTAGGAGGACATGCTCTTGCAGAGGTGTGCGCTGCCAGAGAGGTGAAAGTGACACTGCTGGGGATGAACACATACATAGCACATAGAGTTCAGTGCCAATGCCAGTTTCAATCGATCTGGTCGAAATCATAATTCACATACAACGGTATGATGCAAACATTCCACTGTGTTGACGGGTAGAAAGTATTTGCCTTTTCACTGAGCAAAGACAACACATTAGAGGAAATAAGTAAATAATAGTAATAACTAAATAATATTTAGTAGTATTTGTAGAACAGGATATGATATTATGTGGGATATGATTGAGCAACCTGTATCCCCAAATATGTTTATACCTGCTCCTTATGTGCTACTGTGCAAGTCACTGAATAAAAAAAAAGTGACAATTGTAAATGGATATTTAGTTTGAGGTTTGGGCAGCTGAACGCTCTGTAGGAAAAGAAAGTGTGGCGCAGAGTATCAAGCCTCATCAGTTCACTGGCTTACTCTGGCTATTTTGTTTGGCTACGTTTAGTAGCGGTTCAGTAGTTAGGTCTAAAGGAGGGCTACTCTTATGACAATACCCTGTGGTGTTTAAGCTCTCAAACAGAAGTGAGTGAGCGTTAAGCCATCTACATAAATGCTGGCATAACCCCACAGGACAGATTTCGGCTGGATAATAAAGTGGTCATGTGTTCCATTTGGCTAAACCAACAGGTATCATGTACACCACATCCACCCCCATGGCTATCATTGTGGGGGCAGAAAAGAACGCCAATACTCCCAAATCAGGAAACCTTACCTTGAGGATGTATCCCGACCGTTTAACTTGACAAGCAAAAAATAAACCTGTGGTTGATGGGGAGAGAACCCTTTCTATAATCAGTTGTCAGCAAACATTAACGTTTATGAACAAAGCGGGTTCTACTGTACAGTACTAAACTGCGCCACAGAAGATAGAAGAAAAGTGTTCAGTCAAAGCAAACCCTTGAGGTTTCACTGCAGTGGAAAGTGAGATACTACAGCAGTGTGTGTGTGAGCCAACTGGCATGGCTTTACCACCACCACCACAACAGAGGAACCCTGCAGCTCTCCCCGAGAGACCGCTGACCCGCGGTCGGCCCAACAAAGGCCCACTGCCCTGACCTGTTGGTGACGATGCTGTTGCTCCCACTCTCCCAGTCAGCGGCGGGGGCGCTACGGAGCAGCTTGTTCTTGCTGGTGTCCAACGGCACCAGCAGGTACACCATGAGGCTGGCGTAGTGTATGGCCTGGCTGAACACGGTGCTCTCCTCATTCTTCACCAGCTCCTGCTGTTTGCCCTTGCTGAGGCTGGGCCATGCGCGGAGCTGCTCAGCTGCCAGGTCCATGGCCGTCTGCTCAGCATCTGTGGCTGCCGGGGCCCTTGGGTCCTGGGGGACGGACGGACGGACGGACGGACGGACGCGCACACACACACACACACACACACACACACACACACACACACACACACACACACAGGGGGTGGAAGTGAGGTGAGGAGACTGCTGGAGAGTCCATTTCATCTCACTAACAAGGGCTTAAAAGGTGACGTTGCTCATTACCTTTATCCTGGCAGTTAAGCCTAGTCTCTCCTCTGGGCTGGTGAGATACAGGGATCGGATCTGCTTCTGGACCTCGCTGTAGAAGGTAGCCTCCCAGAATTGCTGGTTAGTCCAGATAGGATGATCCTGGACACACGTGTAGGCAAACTGGTTCACGCTAGTGGCCAATTTCTGCAGGGATGAGAAAGGTGTACACAAGGATTTTAAGTATAACATTATACTCATGAAAGACAGATTTGAGCAGTGTATTACCGTACATTATAGCATTGCATTAACGGGCTTGCTACCAGCAACTAAATTACAAGCAACACTGCTTGGAATGTGGTGTTGCTTAAGGTTTTGTGGTAAATAGACCATTTATTTTGCGCTCTTCTAACCTTCCGACCACTCAGAGCGCTGTGCAGTATTGCACATTCACTTGGTGAGAGTCATCCGAGTTCGAACCAGCGACTTCTGGATCACCTGGAGACGTGGAAAATACCTGCTCCGATGGCACAGAAGGCAACGGTACGCCTCCGTGATAGCCTAGTTCTCTTTTACCGTGCAGCAAGCCTTTTTAACCATTTACCTGATATAGTATAGGTCAAAATCCTTATTGTCTGTTAACTGTTAATTATTATCATCCCTAGTCAGAAGAGTGTAATAAGCCAGTAACCTACTTAGCATACATTGGATTTTTAAAATATATAAGATTGCACTGCTTTTCATTTTACTTGCACTTTTATCCCTTTTGAATATGACAATCTCAGGCTTTTGAAAAGGTACCTACCTGGTAGGCCTGTCTTAGTAAGAATACTTAATTCATGTAAAAAGGCTGTAAATATTGTTAATGATAACTAGTTTTTCAGCTGTTAGCTGCTAGCCTAGATAAGAAGCCTACCTGTCGCCCATCTCATCATGTTATAGCCTTGTTTTACTTTGAACAAATGCAGATGGCATCAAAGTTAGAAATGTCTGTATCATGACGAAACTATATGTAATATGTAAACTGGTCAAATAAGATAAGAACTTTATTGATCCCGGAAAACAAGCCAAGTAAAACACAATACGAGGTTAAACACTAAAAGTAGAAACAGGACAAAACAAACCTACAAAATCGTTAATTTCCTGTGGGCCATAGGTTTTTAGCACAGAACGACACCACACTGTGAATGTGTCAGCATCAGCTCCGTATTCCTCTCTGTCTGCCTGTGTTTGAAAAGAAGCCTGCCGTTTCTTCATAGATTTGGGTTAAAGAGTAACGCACCTGCTGTTAGCAAATGTAGCTCCGTGAGGGAACATACGGTGCTTGCTGAAATACTTTCTCTGCTCTCTACTGTTTAAGATAGCATAAACAGTGGTAAAGCCATAATACTGCACCACTAAGGCCTTAACTATTGCAGGTGGGACACTACAGTATTTATAAATGCCTAACTATTATGCCTCCTCAAAGTTCACGGTAACCTCATTGAGCCATGTGACTTTATTATTAAAGTAAAGCTCAAACCTGTTATGAGACTAGATTTGAATAATTTCCCCTGAGGCTGACATAACACAAGAACACAGTGGTTTGCATTATCACTTTAGAGTTTCCCCTTGAACAACTGCAGTTGAATATAGCAATGTGATTATCAGAGTACGCACCAAAACAATTATATTCCCAGCCGTACCTTGCCAAGTGTGACCAGGAGCCAGAAGAAGGGGTCAAAGCACAGACAAATAGCTTGCTATTCTTATCATAGCCTCACAGGAGTTTAAAGCTTCAAGTTATGCTAATATTTGGATCCCATTTTATTTATTGTTGGAATGGATATCCACAGGCAGCTACTATAGGTGCACAGCAACACAAGCTCCGAGATGGTTAATGGCTTATCAACTAAATGTAGCACAATCAAAAACAAAACATTACACTTATTACAAGCTATATTTTCAGATGCTGAATGACACAAAAAGAGGTCTTTCCAGAAACGGTTTCACCACTTCGATGTCACAAGTTTAAGATGTTTATAGTACGAGTAATTCAAGGCTTTAAAAGGCTGCTTTAAGGCATCCCTCAGTATTCAGTACAGTATTCAGTGACACCAGTTAATCTGTCCATTGCAAAGTACATATACAAAAAATGTATTCTGCAAGAATTACTTAATGTATTGCCTTTTGTACATTGTACACACATTTTTTTTACTGACAAAACCATGAAGTTGGGTGAGGTTTAAATTAGAAATAGGGTGTGCAGGGACTAAGACTTTTCTCAAGAAGCCCACTCTTCTTTTTAAACTACAAATCTATGTTGTGGCTGAGTAAATGCTTTGGCTATAATGTCCATATGTTCCCGCCAGAGTGCAGCCTTACATTATATCATCAGGGAATGAGGAGTGCAAACATTAAAGTCAACTTGGCTTAGATGGCCTACATTCTCAAGACAATTGATTACATTTGTTTTGATATGATTACAGGAACACTTTGTAGTCCACACTATGATAGCAGACACTTCCTGGCTAGAATAGCATTGCCTCAAAACATAAAACATTAGATTGCGTTGCGTACAGTTTAGAATGGCTGCAATGAGAGGTCAAATGTATAGCTACAATCCGCTAAATAAACTTAGCGTGCTGCTATAATATCCATCTGTTGCTTCACTCTGAGTGAGTGTAAAGCCTGAATTACAAAAATGGCAAAGCACCATTTGTCACGTGTGTGTCTTATGCTTTTATAAAAAATATGTTTTAAAGGTGGAAAGTGTGACCAACTGCGATGAAGGGTATGATAATACTGTACATTTCATGAGTAAGTATGAGTGTGCGTGTGCTTATCTCCATTCTAAATACTCAGCTGGCTGTTCTTTCTGCCTAATCAGATGTGTGCCGGTCAACCTGACCACAGTCAAGTCTCCCATCTCTGACAATGCGCGGAGAGGAGGCATAGGGGAACAGCAACAAACAGAGAAGCGCGTGGAATGACAGATGGGTGAGGGGGAGTGTGTGGGAGTCGAAGGGAGGCGCAGGAGAAAGAAAAATAAGTGTGTGCGAAGGTGATGGGTGGGGTGTGGAGCGGTGGGGGTACGGTCAAAGACCTTTATTAACAGTGGATGTGCCGCTTGCCCAACACAGACGAAGAATGCACGCTTGAGGGGGAGAGGGTGAAAAACAAGTGAAGAATACGTTGTGGGGGGTTGGGTGTGGGGGCAAAGACTAAATGCCTTGCTCAGGTCAAAAGACAGAGGACTTGTGGGCCATAGTGCCACGGTCCAAGTCTTCCAGAGATCACCCCCTTCGAGGAAGTTCTCAACAACAATATGACGCAACACATGTCAACTGTGGCATCATTCATGCTGTGCATAAGTGTCTTGTCTCTCTGCCCTGCTTCTTGTCTTGCGTGTGAACACTGGAATGCATGCCATTTCTACAATGTCACCATCCATTGGCCGGCATCATTGTTTACAAGAATTGCGGACACAAAAACATGCCTTTATTTCCAGACATTTTCCGTGACTGCATTCATAACTAAGTCTTCCAGGTGAGGAAGGCTATCCGGATGTCAATAAATACATGTATTTACAATAATAAGACAGGTATACTGCTGAAAGTTGGAGGATAAACAAGGCCATCGTGGTATCCACAGTATTCATAGGGGAGGTTCTACAATGCAGTAAATAGTGAGAAGGTAAATAGATGTCTCACAAGTATAGTTCTTCTCAGTAGAGACCTTTCCTCCCTAGGACACAATGTAAATCAGTTTGATGAGGCAAACTGTCATATCCCTCCATAAACTGTGGTTGAAAAAAAGTGTTTTGTGCTTCGTCCAGAATTACATTTGGATTCTGATTCACTGCCACTCCAAATTGTGCTTTTCCTTCACCAGGCCTCACACACCTTTGCTCGGGTGACATATTCAAATTTGCATGTAAAACGTGAGGATAAAATAACACGGATCTGAAATAAGCAACACCTGCTCTTTGCCGGCTAAACAGTCCACACTAGATAAAGAATGCTATTGTAGCTGTATCGCAGTAGAGTAACAAATGAAATGTAAAACAAAAGATCAAATAATGATTTACCTACAAAAGGTGATCAGAGACAATAACTCATCTCGGGCATATTCTTAAAGCTCGAGTTCGTTGTCTACAAATCTGTACAGACATTTACATATTATACTGTATTTGGTATTCCAGTGTATGATTACTATGAGGGTTAAGGCAAGCCCATTTAAAAAAGGAAAATATACTGTTGTGTGAAGGATCAAAGACAGGGGCTCTTCACTATCAACATACATGTATTATAGCTAGAAGAGAAACTACACAGTTGGTAGAGCTGCAAAAACCTTTCCACGTTATGGGACCATGAGACAAGGGCCATGGGGACAGTAGCACTGTAAACATGAACACAGTGCAGGCTTCCCAAACTCTGCCAAGAATACCAAACAGGGAGTTGACCAATGTTTGACTCCTATACTAGAAATGTCACTGTTGTAAATGGGCAGTGTTGAAGTGTAGAAACACTTTTTTTTAATAAACCCAAAACTTGGTATGCAAGCGGGTTGTGGCTAAAATGTATTCCAGAGACTTAAACAACAAAAGTTTGTTTACATTTAGCAAAGTGCAAACTAAGCATTAAAACATAAGAAAATGAGAAGGGTAGGTCAGCCAAACTGACTTTGAACTAATGCCAGAGGGCACAATTATTTCTAATATAGTAGTTAGTAACTTCCTAGTCTCCCTTCAAAGACCATCACTGATGATTTCCCTACCACCTTAAAAGACTGCTCGAGACACCTAATGCATATGCAACTATTCTTGGCGCCATCAATAAAATACCTAGTTGGTATCGTTTTAACATCAAAATAATATTTATCACTGCCAAAGTCATTAGATTCGTTTTGTTCTGTTTGAGTTAATGAGCAACTGGTTTTATTTGGGTGTCTGCCTTTTAACAATGTCCTGCTGTTGTTGAATGCTTGTTGTGCAAGCTTTCTTTTACTGCTATCAAGCGTGACATGTGTTAATATATTTCATAGCGTTCCCAATTACATATTGATTTGCATACATGCACAGGGTAGACATGAGTTTGCCTCAACTGCATTTCCTTGAAACTCAATCGCTTGCTACAATATACCTCTTCAGTGAAAGGCAATACAGTGGATCCAAGTTAAGATAAGCAGGGAACAGAACAAAGAGTTAGGCAATGCTCCCCTCATTTTGAGTCAGACATGAATATTCATAATGTACATTGCCATTATTTATCATGTTATCTACTTGATGCAAAACTTGTTTTCCCCAAACTTGAATGAAGATCAATATTTTAGAGGGGGTTAAGCACAAATGCTTTTTACGAATATATATATTATTTGTATTAATAGCTATGTGAATGATATTTGTGACAGCTAAACTAAAGTCATGTGAAAAAGAAAGTACACCCTCTTTGTATTCTATGGTTTTAGATGTCAGGACATAATCATCTGTTCCTTAGCAGGTCTAAATATTTGGTAAATACAACCTCAGATGAACAACGCATGACATATTATACCGTGTCATGATATCTATCTATCTATAACTATCATAAAGCCAAAATGAAAAAGCCATGTGTGATAAACTAAGTACACCTTATGATTCAATAGCTAGCAGCAATAACTTGAAGTAACCATTTTCTATATGACTTTATCAGTCTCTCACATCATTATGGAGGAATTTTGGACCCCTCTTCTTTATAATGTGGCTTCAGTTCATTGAGGTTTGTAGGCATTTGTTAATGCACTGCTCTCATAAGGTCCCGCCACCATTTAAATTAGGGTGAGGTCTGGACTTAAACTGGGCCATTGCAACACCTTGATTATTTTCTTTTTCAGCCATTCTGTTGTAGATTTTCTGGTGTGCTTGAGTTCAGTGTCATTTCACATGATCCAATACCAGCCACACTTTAACTGTCAGACAGATGGCCTCACATTTGACTCTAGAATACGTTCGTATACAAAGGAGTTCATAGTTGACTCAGTGACTGCAAGGTTCCCAGGTCCTGTGGCTGCAAAACAAGACCAAATCATCACCCATCCACCAGCGTGCTTGACAGTTGGTATGAGCTGTTCGTGTTGATCTGCTGTGTTTGGTTTTAACCAAATGTGGCACTGTGAATTATGGCTAAACCCCTCCAATTTTGTCTCGTCTGTCCACAGAACATTGTTCCAGAAGTCTTGTGGTTTGTTCAGATGCAACTTTGCAAACCTAAGCCGTGCTGCAATGTTCTTTGTAGATAGAATAGACTTTCTCCTGTAAACCCAACCCGGTTGGACATTGGGGTGAATTTGATGTGACATCCACTCCTGGGATGATTGACAACTTTCTTGAATGCTTTCCACTTTTGAATAAACCTTCTCACTGTAGAATGATGGACTTCAAAATGTCTGGACAAGGCCTTATACCCCTTCCCAGATTGATGGGCAGCAACAATTGCATCTCCAAGATCACTGCTGATGTTTTTCCTCCATGGCAATGTTTATAGAGGTGGCCATACTTGCTGATAATCCAAGAATCAAGGGCATTTGATTAGCAGCATCTGTCTGCTACTTAGCATTTTAATTCCTATGGAATCAGTAAGAGTGTACATATTGTTTCACACATGGCATCTACATTTTGGCTTTATGTTTGTTAGATAAATCATGATGTGTCATGTGTCGTTGTTCGTCTAAGGTTGTATTTACCCAATTTTTAGACCAGCTAAAGAACAGAATGTTATTATGTCCTGATATGCAAAACCATTAAAAGAAGGTGTACTTTGTTATTCACACGACTGTACATTAATAACATCCATCATATTTGTGACTAACAACTGATTGGTTTTCACTGACCGGAATAAGAGGAACAAACAACGAAAATAAATTTGGCTTATTTAAGCAGGCCTGCTTGTGAACCCGATGAGTCACATGAAGCTACAGTGCCAGCCGGGGTCCAGTCCAGCTCGCCAGGGTATCGGCACCCAAATACATCGCAGCACAACGGGGACAGTTGTGTCTGTCACTATAACAATGAGGAAGCCGCGGGGATATATTTGCGGCGAGGGCTACAGAATACTGGAGCTGATGATGTGGCTTGGATGCGGCACAACACAGGCCACATCAGGTCCCTGCTCCGCTACATTCAGACGTGCTGCGCTCTGCAGTGTCCCCCCTGGTTCAGGATGGCAGGGGCTCAGGGACTCAAAGGCGCTATGCCATATTCTCTTATGGAATGCAGCCCTCATCTCAGACCTTCATTAACCTCTGGGGTGTCTGTCTTCACAGGACAGGCCCGCAGAGCAACTCAGGACAGGGTTGGAGGAGGAGTGGGGGGCCCAGTAATATCTGAAATCAATTAACTATTCGTGTAGAGTATCTTTGGGTAAATATGTACATGGTGTCATATAAATGGACTGTGGGTAGGACAATTGTCTCCTCTATGAGAAATTAAACAAAAAACTAAACAGAACTGTGAAAAATAATGTATGATTTTATCAGATCATTTAAGAAAAACATGCAGATAGCAGAATATCTTCCAACTGACTGAGGATTTATATCCTTCTATAGGAACTGCAAGCAAATAGTAAACTAATACATTTTTTGTCAAATTCACCAAATCTCCTCGCATTTCGCAATCTTAGCGTTCTCTGTGCGTGCTGAAAAATGATCTGCTTGGCTTCGCGATGCGATTCAATGTGTGGGGTGGAGCTTCGGAGAGAGTTTGTTTTGATTGAAGTTAAAAAGCGTTCCAGAAAATGCCTAACCCTGCCTTTAACACATTAAGTGATGAAACATCATAATGAGTTGTGGTCACACGTGTAAATGTATCTAATACTGGAACACTGAGTTGGAGAAACCCTTCATCTCTTACCCTGTAGAACACTGTAGAAAGAGGCAGCAATGCAGAAGCCACACTGTATTCTTCAGAGCTGGAACAGTCCTGCAAGTGAAAACAGGGGAGATGTTTATGCACCGGACTGCAACAGAAACAACAAACCACCTTGACGGGCGTGCCAGAAGGATCAATGTGGAGACCCAGTCATATACAAAACAAAGGTTGAGGATGTGGTCCTATTCGTAGTGCAGAGGCCTATCAGAAACCTATAGGTAAACACAAACTCCTATCAAATATATTCTGTCCCGTTTACAATGTATATGCTCCTAGCTTTTCTTTGCTTCCCCTGATAAGACATATGCTTTAAATTGTTTTATATAATAATGCCCTGTCCCTGACACAATGTCCAGTTTTCAATTAATAAGTCACTATGTTTTGCGTACTTGAAACAGCAAGATGCATTCAAGAAAATAATGAGAAGCCCCATTGCCTTGGCTATACTATATTAATTTGTCAAAGAGCCATGACAATCCAGTGAGCAGATTGCTTCTTTTTTGTGACCGTGAAAAACTGAAATAGTTTCCTTTCCAATATAGTTGTATTTTGTAATATTTGAGGAAGAAATAAAATAAAAAAGTGGTGGAACATTCAAAATAATGGGAATAATTTAGGCTAATAGGCTGATAGTAAATTAGAATCCTTGGACCCTAGACAGAAAAAGGGATTTCTTAAAGACTTCACAAAAGAGAAGGATAAAAGAAAAAGGACTCGAGTTGGACCAGAAATACTCCATAGACAGGAAATTGATACGCATCATAAGATTTATTAGTTGAACCCTATAAATGAAAATGGCTGCCAGAAAATCATTCACCATGGCCGGAGAATATAAATACCCACTTTTTCTATCACACAAACACATGCACAATAACATAAATATAATAGGAATACACTACATCCCACCAAACTCTTACATATTCTCTTGTTTCTCAATTAAACTTAGATTCCCTTGTTTCTCAATCAAATTAGGTAAATGTATTACTGGCACTGTTACTATCTTAACATTAAAAAAACTATGCTGTAATCTCAGGACAACACAAAATTAGGAAATCTAAAAGAAGCCCATGATGATTTTAATGATATTTCAGACCATTATTTTCGGTTTCGTAACAGGTCTGATCAGGGTTTTCCAGGAGAGGTTGGGGAAGGTTTGTAAATGGAATGCTGCACTTCCCATAATGGTCGATAGTAAGTGCCTTCTTTCTTCCTATTCTTTCAACAAACCCAGGAATGTATCAGGCGCAAATGCAAAACACACGTTCCTCATCTACAGATGAAAGCTGGCCCCCCATGAACTGAGAGAGCCATAGCTTCATTTTATTTCTCTTGTCCCCGACTTTTACAGTTACTTGGGTTGCAGCCTGGAGCAGCACCAAAGCATTGTTTATCAGCATCCTTAACAAAGCCGCAGGTCAGAGGAGTTCAAGGAAAACAGCCAAAATAGAACGGTGGAAGTGGAAATGCACCGGCAGAAAACGTTAACATTTAACAGGCCCAGCATTTTTCAGACAAAAAGAGCAAAAGGTCAACATTGCTACATGTAAGCTAACATTTATCTCAAATGACGGTGCCAATTTAAAGGTAGGTAGAATTTAAGAGCTACAAGTGTAATTTCATAGAAATGCCATAGACTTCCATCAAGTTATACATGTGAAATGCTAGCTGTGAGAATATCTGCTCTGGTTCATAGCATCTGTATGTCAATTTAGATTTTTGATGGCGCCTGCCACCTAAAAGATCTGACTAGCCAGAAACTATTTTCCTTGATTGGCCCTGCAAATCTAACTTGCCTGGTAATCACATGAATGCATGCACACATGTACTGTACAACAGGCTTTTAACCACAAGGGGAATCCTCGACAAGCTTAGATTTCCCCTATTTAGACAACCTGTGCAGAAACATCTCCAGTTGGTTCAAAGGCTTGGCATAACATTTCCCCCAGTGTTTAAAGCTATGTAGAATAATGTTCATGCTATCATGACACACACTTACAACACAGTATACATAATTGAATGCACTAACTAGACTACAATAGTTTATACTACAGTAGGGAATGCTAACTAGCATTATTATATCAGGGCGATACGTGTGTCAGCAAGCAGGGAGGGCACAGTGCATTACTTAAAGGACCCATTCAATGAAAACCAAATATTTCTACTTGTTTTTGGAATAAGCAATGTCGATGTGACACGGAGAAGTAGTAAGCCTTTCAAAGTGGACTGTTAGCTTCCTGGTCTGTATTGGCTAAAAATAAAAAATAAATAAAAAAAGGGGGGAGAGGGGCGGGGAAACAGGCGAATGAGAGAAACGTGCATATGCTGCGTAGATTACTGCAGACAGTTTGTTTGGTAACGCCCTGATTTACTTAACCTAAACATTGCTCATTGATAAAGACGCACTCGCATGTCATACCGAAATTGTATCCCCGGAAACAGAGTGCCGTTTTTGGTACCGCGAGTAATAATGTTTTTATCTGAGTCAGTGATCAGTAATGTCATACAAAACATTTAACGTTACGTCCGTGATAATAACAAAGATAGAATATGTCTATGTTTAATTTTAACGTTTCTTGTTTAACCAAATAGCCTATAATTTTCTGTTGTTGCTAGCAGCTAGCCACCTATCTATCATAGCCCTGTAGAGGCAAGAACGGCTGCAGTTTCGTGCTATGTGTTTTCACCTAAGCTTGTCAACTACATTGCATTGAGAAGTCAAGGAACTGTGTCAACAAGTGAAAAGGTGCATGAAATTACTCCTTTAAAATGATATCACACCTCCCTAATTCCTCCTTCTCCTCTTCCTGACCCACAGGTCACGATGACTAACGTAGATAACGTGTCTAAGGACACGTAGCTGACCCTTCTAACAATATCACGTATGACACAAACACAGAAGGATGTGATCAACAGAAGCTTCCTGTGTGTTGCAGACTTTTTTCAGTGCTTTCCAGAAAAAGCTTCAGCGTTCTGAGATAGAGGCATGTATAGATTCCTAGTACACATTAGATATACACCAAATTATTTCTTGGAAATTATATACAGAATATCCTCCCGCTGTATTGGTTATTCAGTATGAGACAGTCCAACCAGGTCACTAAGCAGTTTTATTTTTCTGTTCACTCCTGTAAGTAAATGTTAATTTAAAACCAATTAAAGACATGTTAAGAAATAATGTATATTAAAAAAGAAATCTATATTCTTGAGCGGCTCAGGAAGTAGTAGGCGTTGTTGTAGGTACCACAAACAATTCGTTGAACGTAGCAGCCTACCTCCGGATGGGGGAAGTGAAACAAGTGGGGTCTAAACATTGCACTTTTGTCCAAGTCAGTGCGAGCAAGTGTGGACAGAACTCATGGCCTCCACACCATTTCAACCAAGTCGTGTGAAACGCCCCGGCCACTCATTGGCCATGGTAAGTAACTGTCATTCTGGGTGTGTTACTGAGCTTCATCAGCAAGCCCACAGCCATACGAGAGCAGAACACAGAGGGCCCATAATCCTATCTGACAGGAAATGGTTGGGATGCCAGGATACATCCCCAGCAGAGCTTATTCCCCCCACATGGTCCGTGCACTTCCAAACCTGCAACAGCTGGAATGCTGACACAAGCACACATACAGCTAATTCAGACATCTTAATTAACTTAATGAAGGCCATTATTGTGAATGATTCATGGCAGGCGGAGAGAGTAATGTCTTAAAACAGCTAGAACACGTTTAAAGGCTTCACAGGACTGTCCTGCCGTGCCAATTTATAGAAGAATGCAAAATGCCTTTTCTCAAATCTAAAGCTTTGGGGTGAGGGGGACAGGGTAAACCTTAATGTCCTGGGAATATCCATTACCACCTGCTCTAAATATATTTCACCTTTGCCCGATTGTTCAGACCTTTGTACTTATATTACACCGCAGCGCATTTGGCAACCCGTTCCCTGCAGACCACTGAGAAGCTAACGTTGATTGCTAACAGAGAGCAGAAGTCCTGGTCAGTTAGCCCAGCGATGACATCGTAAGCCATTAAAGTAAGCAATTGGCCTCAAGATCATGAACACGAACGCCTGACAACCTAATGAAGAATCATGCTGTCATTGTAAAAAGTACATGCAACATATTTTGCAGTATGTGTCACTTTGGCTTTGTTTGCAGCTGAGGGATCTCACACAAAAAACGCACGTACGCACACACACAAAAAAAAGAAATGTACATAATTACTGGCAGCTGTGCGCTCTAACATATTATTTGGAATTTTGTGTGTGGGTGTTGTTGAATATTGGTAATAAGACCGGAAACTGCTGCCAAGGATATAAACTATTTTTATCCATATACATCCATGTGATAATGCATTACACGCAGTACCGGTAATCATTGTTGAAATGTATTTCTGAGAGATCAAACATTCTCACTCAAAATCGTAAGAAATGTGCGGCACGTGCACACACGTGCCGCACACACACACACACAGCAATTCAGCTATGCTCGGAGAGAGTATACATTATGCAGGCTGTTTGTCCTCTACAGTAATCAGCTGTGAAGGCTAACAATGTATGCACCTCACAACGATCTATTCACGGCATCCTTCAAGAGAGTCAGTATTCCCAGAGCACTGCTTTTAAAGACAAAAAGAAAACCTAATTTTTTTTTCTGGCTTTGAAATCAACTCTATCTCGCCACTCATCTTTTCCTACAAAAGCTCACACATACGGATCCAATTTTTCCAGAGTTCAACAATACGTGACAGAGGATAGCTGTGCCACAGAGGCAGCCTGAATGGTATGCACCCCTGCATTGTTATGCATGTTCAAAACATAATAAACAGAGGCCAGTTCGAAGAGATGATTATGGCAGTGTCAATCACAGACTTCCAGACATGTGGGCTCTTCAACAGCTGCATCCCACAGAGTAGAGGCTACTATGTAATCAACATGGCATTCATCGGTACACCTGGAGCCGAGAATCCCAGACAAAAAAAAAAAAAAAAAAAAAGATTTATTAATTTTAAACAATGAATAAACATTCCTGGTTTGTCAACATTTTGATAGCCAAGGCTTCAAGACTTGCCTGCTGCCTGGCTGGTTTAATTACTCCTCGGTCGAAGACTTGATGATGGACCATTTGGTTCACTGGCCTATGTTACTTGCCAAAAACATGCAGGGAATCCAGAGCTCCGTGAGCATTGCTCAGAACCATTAAAACCACTGGGCAAGAGCCGATACGAGGCAATAAAACATAAGAAACAACCCAAGCTCCTGTCACCGATTGAAGACTTACAGAAAATCTAAAGTATGTCTCTGTGTGATGGACTTGGCCATGACAGATTGTGTCAAGGCTGCTATGTATATAGCAGTAAAGTATACTGTAGCTGGAGAAGACTTAATTGTACTGCCCTCCACAAACCTCTTGTGCATCAGTTAATTAAAGCCAGTCTAGGTTTATAAACTGCAAATCCTTATCCAGAGTGGTTAGGTTAATAAAGCCCGGGAAGCAATAAATACATTGTACAAATACAAAATAGAATAGTATAAATATACATTAAATGCAGAAACAAAATATAGAACATTCTATAAATATAAATAAATAAAACATGATGATAATAATAAAAATAATAATAATAATAATAATAAAATCATATACTGTACAAAAAATAAAACGCATAAACAGTCAAACCAGAGAAAATGCTGCAGTTGTCTCTTAATTCTCTCCACGGCTGTGTGCACGCGCGCACACACGCAGAGTGCCGTAACAACATTCAAACTTCATCCATGGCTTTCTGTTAGATTCATCCAGCAGAGATCAGCACAGGAGACCCACCTGCAGGGCACAGTTCATCATGCGGATGATGTAGTCAAACTGCTGGTGATCCAGTATGGCCCGATTCTGCTGGACATGCAGGCTGAGCTCCTCAGTTAGGCACTGGCGCGCTGCCTTGCCTTTCAGGGCCCGCAGAGCAGCAGGCAGGGCCTATCAAGAGAGAGGTCGATGTGTGATATGAACTCCACACAATCACTCAATTGAGAAATGTGCAGGTGCAGAAACACATGTATTAGCCTATAATCTTGCTGGACAAAAACATATTATTATTGTGCACAGCTTAATGCCTCAACGCCCCACTGCGATGTGACGGTAAATGTTGGCTCATGGCTCTTACCTATTGGCATTCTGCACAATCACATTCACTGTAATCCAACACCCTTCAATGCTTACTTCCAGGCACTGTATAACCTATTGTCAAGCCCAGGTGCACAATAGGTCAAGTATTGTCTCATCATGCTCAGCATATGGTGAATGTAGCCATATCCAGGCCTGCGGCTCTGGAACCATTTAAGACCACGTATCAGCTAACAGAGAAGCTAAGTGAACCATCTTTACTACCAAGAACAAACTGGACAAGACTGGAATTCCTTTGGCCTGCTGAATGGCTAATGGCTTTCACATTGACCATGTGAGAATGGAGGCTTTACAGGCTCATGGGGGGTATAGAGCATACATGCTCTGCATTCTTGCATTTGCGCAGAGATGCAGTCATTAGAACGACCAGCGGGGAGCATGTACTGGCGACCATCCCATTTCTAATACATTAAACACATAATGTATTCCCTGACAGAAAGGGTCATACCACAGGAACAGTTTAACAATTTGGTAAGTGTTGATGCTTTAAAACCGGAAGACTTTAATAGGGAGAACACAATGTATAGAGCTCAATCCAAGTATCGTTCAAACAATACTAATATTGTTTAGAAGATAAAAGAAAATGATGTTAATGTTCCGGTACAGACCATTAGTCATTATAATAAGTGACTAAGCTCTGGCTTATCTTCAAGTTCTGCAGTTGAAAGACTGACCTTCTCTGTCTCCAGGATTTTGTTGTCGAATATGAAGGCGATGCAGCTCCTCACCACCTCTAGCCGGCGAGCACTGTTGAACACGCAGCCAATCTTCCCCACAATGGACACTGGACAGTAATCAGTGACAGAAGGTGACAAATCAATTAAAGGCTTTAGCCAAATTGTGAGAATGGGAAAATGCTTGAAGACAGTAGGGGTGGGTTTCACTTACACAATGTAAAATAGTGTATATCGTATAGACACAAGAATATCTGTTGACATTACGATATCCCCATAGAAATATACTGCTATCTTTTGAACTCTATTTTTCATACCCACGGTGATGCAGCGTTGCTCAAAGACAATACAAAATGTGAGGTGAGACAAACTTGAGCATGACGTACCAACCGGCGGACCAGCGGGAACGACGCACTTCCTTTCTGCGCGCGTGGTGGTGGCGGTGGTGGTCGTGGTGGCGGCTGCCGCCAGGGCATGCCTGGCCTTGCCCTCCTCCAACAGTGCCTCCACCATCTCCTCATTCAGCAGTGGGAAGGGCACCTGGTGTACTCTCAGGTGGGACCCCTCTGACGGGCGAGGCACTTTCTGGAACGCCATGTGAGGGTTGGGATTCTCCTGCAGCAGCAAAAGCAAAGCACACGTCAAGGCAAACAACAGGGCAAACCAGAGACCATAGTAATATACATTAAAAAAAATAGACATGACTCTGCATATCAGTCTGTTAAACTGTGCACTCAAAGTAACACGCCATAGAGATGGTGCTGATCAAATCAAATTCTAATCAGTCAAAAGGTGATACGACCACCAATCAAACAACACAACAGTTGACAGACAGGTGCTAAACGATGATTGGACCATCTTCAACCAATCAGAACAAGATGTATGGATCTTCTGAACACACCAGCACTAATTGAACTACCCACATGGACACTGGTTTATACTGGTTTTCTACCGGACTAACAAAAAGGTTTTTAATTGAGATTTGCCAGACTTGTTGAGCCAAGCAAATCCAGGTGGAGCCTGGCAAATCAGACTGGCTTTACCAGGATATGACTGTATAATCTCTAAACACATTTCTGCATATGAACACACAGAATGTGTAGGCAGAGACATAAGATATTGTTACCGGATGTGTGCTGGATTCTGTTTGTAGTCAGAGTAGTTACTGACCAATCACATCCATGTGTACAGCAGAACACATTAGCCAAAAAGAAATCTCTGAGGATGATTTTTACTTTACATTTATATTAGCATTCATATGTGTATATCTGATCAGAAATATCAGCCAAACTCAACTCCAACTCCTTTCTTGCATCTCAAGTAGAAACTAGGACTGTAAGTAATGAGTTAGACTGAAGAGAAATCTTGGCCAGGGCTGTCAAGAAATATATCAAAAATATCAGACCTTGCCACAAGGCGTCTAAAACCACCCCCAGTAAAAGTGAATTCACAGAATGTATACTGCTCAGTATGTTCTTGACAAGCTCTTTGTAGATGATGGTTACACTAATATCGACACTGGAATATAATTTTGAACATTATGCTGATAATCATGATTCCTCTTCTGATGAGGAAGAAATACCTGAAAAGATACTTATGAGAAAAAATGGCAATATAGCCTGGCCTTCTATGGATGGGACTGCATTTACACAGCGCTTTCAAACCTTCTGGCCACTAACAGTGGTTGCTTCACATTCTGACATGGAGCCATGCAAGACGCCACCCTACCGCCAGGAGCAGATAGGGTTACAATAGGTGTCCAGCTCATAACATCTCAATAGGAGGCAACGGGATTTGAACCAGTGACTATCCGATCCCCTGCCACCCTGCTCCACCCAGTGTGCCACTGCCAACCTTTATCTCATTTTCTTTGAGGTCAAACATTTTAATGCATGTTTGACTCTAAAATATACATTTAAAAAAGTTATTAAAAATCAAATGCAATGCCAAGGCCAATCTAAAATTAATAGCCTATTAATGCCAGTGAAACGTTTCAAGCAGTAGGCTAATTCTTCTTCAAATAAATCCAACGACATCAGAAAAGTATTCGAAAGAATAGGCAGTGATTTACAAAGAGCAATTGAGGCATCATTTGAATGTTTGCTATTAATTGCCACGGCTTAAAAGTCACACGATATTGAGGTTGGGGTGGGGGAAAAAGGATGGGACCCACTGGTCTAAATAAACTAAATAAGAGTTCATTATGGATCTCAAACATATTTTTGGGGGCAAAAATATCAATAATGAGTGATATTGTTTTGTGATTTAAAATCTACACATAACAAGTGTAACCAAAATGTTAACATAACACAAGGGGTGAGAAAGCAACATGTAGTTTGACTGAAGTTAAATACATTTACATTTTGGAATTATCATAAAAGCAAAGGTTTTACCCTTTCAGAACCTTTCTTAAACAAGTGTGTGTGTCCCCCGCCCCCGTAAAATACACACTCAGACATGAATACCTTGAAGACAACATTAGGTTACAGTACAGCACAATGACAGAAAAATATAACACCCTGGATGCCTTACATTTCTGTAAAGTTGGTCTGAGAGTTCCCTCATGTGCTTTTGTAGTTTGGCAGGGTTGGCTTCTTCCTCCTTAAGGTGCTCGGTGTCAAAGGCCACCAACTGCGTGCACGAACACGCGCACACACACACAACAAGTGAACAGAATTTTCAATAAGCTCTTGAGTGGAAACAACAGTCTTTTAGGGAATTTGGGAATTGAGGTTGTAGGTGTATTTAGTAGAATAGCAATAAAAGAAAGTAATAGAGCAATAAAATATACTAACAAGTTACAGCTATACTGTAGTTTTCTTACCTTACTTTACCGAGAGTACACATTCATGAACTGCATATTAATTAACTAGGCATGTAAACATGTAGAATGTTCTCATTCATTCTCAAGTCTCCAGGTCTGCTGAACGTCCCTGTAACTGAGATCATCTAATCGTATTCAGTACCTCATCAAACAGATCGCAGGCACGGTAAGGCGGACCTCTCTCGGAGACGAAGCCAGCGAAGGCCATGCCATCCAAAACCTTGGTCAGGAAGTCATTTTCAATTAGGCCTCGCTGGCCCAGAAAGGCAGTCTGGAGAGTGTCAGAGGTTACAGGCACAGAATTAGCTCAACCACAGTACCACAGAGTGGATGGATGCAATGTAATAATGTTCAGATGTCGATCTGTACAGATGAAAGCACTCCAGTAACCATAGATGATACATCACAAAAGCTGCCTCTGTCAAGTAGATAGTAATTTCTAGTAAATCACATTTTTTAAGGGCAGACATTTAGCTGCCCATGACTACATCTAAATGTATTTGACTCTAATTATTTGTGTTTGCCGATGGGAGAGAAAATAGCTGTTAGTTTAAGTATTCCTCATTTAGCCACGCCAACTAAAAACAAATGTCCACATATAATGTAAGCCATGTGGGGTACTTTGCAGAGAGGCTACCATGGAGATATACCAAACAAACATACAAACAAACAAGTCCAGGCACAAACACAAATATAAACTTAATATATCTTGCCTATGTTTTTCTACGGATACAGGACTGTGTCCGAAGCTAGCACAAGCAAAAAATGCATTAAAAATAAATAATTTTAAAAAATAAAAAATGCACGTACACACAAAAAACTAAATGTTTATCGTAAACAGGAAAACACGCAGACAAAGCTACACTCATACAAAGGTATTTCTTGAAAAAGTCTTCACATGTAATTGTTCTTGTTCCTGGACACTAGCTAAAGCATTCTTGGCAGTCTAAAAAGAACATTGAGCTTGCGTGAAGCAACACAAATACAACTGACAGCTCATTTAAAGTCATTGAGCTATTGGAAAAATAAACCAGAAAGTATGTTTATTTTTGCAGAGGAAAACAGTGGAACCTAGATTTTGCCATTATCTCACCTTGTGAAAGTGAATTACAGGTTCAGAATGAATGCGGATTAGCTGCAGGCAAGACCTGTAGCCCTGAAAGAGTTGTGCAAACAGCCTGAGAAATACTGCCCTCACCTCCTTATCCTGGAACACAGACATAAACACAAATAACATTTATAACTACTATTCAATGCATCTACTTTTCTACCTTTAGGGAAATGGGTTATCAAAAAGCATAGACGTTGCCAACTTTCCAATATTTGGGCTATTCAGATATCTGATAAGAGACCTTTAACATGGGAGTTCATTTAGAGATGAGGATGTACTCATGCGGGATGACAAGTGTTTCTGGGAGGTTCTGTAGCCATCTATTATATAAAGACACCCAGAGGATCAGCGACAAAGGGTTGCACATGTTGCGCACATAGGTTACTCACCAACAACTTGGGGTTTGAGGGTGACGTGCGAGTCGGAGGAAATGCATTGTCTGCTACCTCTAGATCAGGGTGCAAAACCTTAGAGAATGCAATTGTGTGTCAAAATTAAACATGTGATTCATGTGTTCCCTTGAATTTTGATAAAATTATTAAAGTACACCAACAGCTTACGTAAGGATAACTGAGCACACATGCCATATGATTAATAACCTACAACCATTAAAGTGGTGTATTTGGCATAGAGAGGATATTCAGCAATGTTCTTACCAGGGACAAGGCAGACTGCGTTTGATGCAACAAAGGTTCTGGGAGCAGGGAAAGGTGTATACACTCAGGAACCTTTATTGTTCCCCCGTCCAGGTCTGCAACGATGACATCCAACTGGCAAATACACAATGCAAGCATGACAACTGAATTTGACATTTGGAGGGAATACCGTGAGAATGCTGTACTGTAAGACAGTTTCAACCGAAACCAGACCAGTGTCCACCAAAAAAACATCCCGGAAATAGTGGTCTGTAGCTGGATGAAACCTATCAAGGTTGGTACAAAGACTAGGAGCAGATAAGATAATACTCCCTTGAATAAATCCTTATTTCTACATTATCATAATATACAGCTTGATAATACTCATGTGTTTTAGTTACAGTATTCCATATGTACTGTGATGTTCTTATCCTCCTTATTTACAAATGCATCAACGGATGTTTGCTTGGGGATTTCCCCATTGTAAAGCTGGGAGCAAAGACGTTTATTGATTAATGTTGTGAAATATTTTCTCCACCCAATGAGAGTGTAACGCACATGGGAAAGACTTGCTATTAGCATTTATTATTATTATTATTATTATTATTATTATTATAATAAAACAATATACATAAAAGATCAGGAGTCCATATGCAAATGAAATGCTTTACTTAAAACAAATAGGTGGATAAATTAGAAGGAACCCACAGTGCATCCATACTTACCAGGTCCTGTATTTCACTCTGAAACATGCAGTGCACTCCAATGATGAAGGGTGTGGGGGAGCTTAACACCTCTAGCAGTCGGGAAGGCAGAATGGGGATGTATGGGTAACTAAATTGAAGCACAGTCAAAACAGTCCATAATGTATATATTAGAAAAACTTCACGGGGGCCAAATAAGACATTAAACAGTGTACATTATTTTGTAATCCAGTTGAGTCACCTCAGATGGGGGATTACACTTGTAAAGAGAACACTAGGTACCTATCTTGGAAGGATTGCCTCGAGACATCTTTATTTAGTTTTAACAAAAGTCAAGTGCACATACAAACACACCTGTATCTAAGGGGGAACATAAGTGCCTCCAAAGCGCGACATGCCTCTTCGAGTCTCTGATAACTGCTGGAATGGAATAGAATCTTGTGCTCTGTCAGAACTGCACAAAACAGGCTAAGGACATTCTGGATTCCTGAAGGCAAAACAAAAGAGAATGTAATTAATGAGGTATTTGTTGGATCATCATCACATCTTTTCAGTAGGAGTGGTACAAAGTGCTTTAGATTATACATGTACTGTTAAACATAACGTCACCGTACTTTCATGATAACACTAGTATTATAGATTTTATTTTCCATGACAAATATGATTTATATTTAAAAAATAAGCTTTATATTCAAATGGGAAAGTAAATATTGAACAACAGAAGCATACTAATCGTAAAACATCTTTAAACAGCAGAGGAAATCACTTATTTCCCTAACACATTATACAAAATATGTCAAATACCAATGTCATAGTTCGGATAAAATCCAAATTTACAGTTCCTGTTATTTTTTCCTATCAAGCAACCAATTTATCACACATTGAATTGATAAAGAATGAGGAACACTGGCTGACATATCAGCATCACTTGTGGCGCTGGGTTTAGATGTCAGGCCATCTGAGCACAGTTCTTCAATCAAGGATAAACAGAAACAGGAAACTGAACATATTTGAGCCTCTACGCAATGTTTGTTAGTGAACAACTTGTCAAAATAAATAGTAATTTATTTTCCTTTTTATTTAAATAACATTTTTGTGCACTATTAAACAGGTGTCAAAATGATTTTTCACGTGGTAAAAAATTTTTATAAAAAAACTGCCTTTGGATATGTGACAATTTGTTTTTTATTTTGGTTGGGCAATAATGTCTTGAGGTATGTTGACTACAGCTCAGTGCCTGTGTAGTCCATCAGGTGTTTACTTATCTTATGGAAACAGCGACACATTTCCGAGCTCTAAATAAATAAAAAGGACAGCAACAGCTCTAGACAACAGGACGGACAAAGGCAGCAAATAAACAGCAAGGCTGTTAATGGCCAGTCCTTCCTTTTACCCTGTGTGTGTGTGTGTGTGTGTGTGTGTGTGTGTGTGTGTGTAGTGGGTGGGGGGGGTCACCTTTTCCTGTGCAGTGTGACATGTCTAGCACACATTCCTGTCTGGTGACCTGTGTACATACAGTAATGTGCTGGGCATCCATATATGGGCATAAAGATGACCTAATTAAGCAGACAGAATGTCCTTACCCTGCTCACGTGTAGTTGCTCAGCTAACAGGAGAGTGAGTGCTTGTCAGCATGTAGGCAGAGCATATAAAGTTGTGAGAATCATGACCTGGCAATAGTGTCTGAAACTGAATATAACCCCATTTACACTGAACATCTGATCCACAAATAGGCTCATTGCTAATTGATCAAAAAAACCTAGCTGACAGGCTCATTTGGATCCCACAGCCCACAGCTAAGTATATTTTTATCACTTACTTAAACATATCAGCATTAGACAAGGAAGTAGGCCTATATATGTCACTAACATGCTTAATGAAAAACCAGGAGGAGTTTACACTAGCATACATAACACAAAACACAGCAAAACACCTCAATCATTCAGTAGTAATTTTCACACGGTACTCAACACAGCTCAGTTGGATTATATGACTGGTTCAAAGATCAACGACTATCATTTGCTGTTTAAGCAGTGCACCCATTATATGAGAGTCTACTACTACTTTCCAACACTCAACTTTTATAGCCGGATCATCTCACATTCCTGTAAACTATTTCACTAACATCCATCTTCTACGTGACTAACAGCATCTACACAGAGAACTGGCCTGTATCAACAACTATGACGTACACAGAATGCTTTTGTGGTTTTGCGGACAACGCATTGATAACATGCTAGATCACTTCCATGAACAGGCTAGTGAAGAGTGACACCGACTGTGGTTCGGTGATTATGTCAAGGTGCAGGCCCATCTGTTTTGTTCTTCATCATACTGATTGGCTCCCAACACATGACCCTGAAGAACTTGTACTTTAATACCCCTGTGTGCCATTTATAGGCGGATACAATGGATTTACCAAATTCCTCAAAAACTGTGTGCACACACAGGCACAAAGTCAAAACAAAATTGAATGATGATAAATGGAGGACAATATTCCATTACAAGATTAATCAACTTCCAGGTGGAAAACATTTAATTTTACCCTGAACTCACAGGGATCTCACACTAGTCCCATGGACCGGAAACTGTATAGAGGCCTGTTCATTCTGAAAAGTCTTATTCACGAGTCTTAGGATTTTAAAGTAAATATTTAAATCAAAGAGGAAATTATCTTAAAATGGTACAATTGACCTATCCCAAGCCCCGCTCCTTTCACTTGTCTTACCTAGTTACTGTAACTAGGTTGGACAAAATACCATATAAAGCTATTACAGTAAAACAGACAGTTGACGGGAGGTTCCGCCAGATTCAAAAAACCTAGAACTGTTGGAGGACATGTGAATGGGGCATGTTGAATCCCATTCCCAATCAATCCGGGATGCTCACGTTGCAGTTAAGACCATTGCACAATGCACTAGAGATCTCACGAGAACCGATACTTCGGTACCAAGTCAATGCCAAAATTCTGAAAACATGACTGTACTTGTTTTTGTACAGTACCGTCGGTACCGGAAATCCAACCTGGACGCAAGTGTGGCTGCAGCTCCGCCTCCAATCGGCAACAGAAAAACTGAAAGTAGGCTACATTGCATTCCAGGCGGATGATCAGGGAGTAATATACATTCACAAAAACCAATACCGTAAGCTATGCATTGCAAACGCTGCCTTCAAACTTTGCAGCCATAGTTTCCAGCTTATAAACTTTTACCGGCTGAGTAGAAAGTAAACTGTGCGTGTGTGTGTGTGTGTGTGTGTGTGTGTGTGTGTGCTTCTTAGGAATCAGAGTAACAGTTTGAGCCATTATTACATGCTGTACAAATTAATTCATGACATTGTAAGATGGGACAGGAGTTGCATTAAACATCAGTTTGGATAAACCTAGTTCTAACCTATGCACAAACATAGCGGTCACATGCAATTCTAATGCAGACAGAGGGCCTACACTTTAACTAAACAGTAGGGTAGCTTCTAACAACAACCACGCATTTCTTGCTGGACAAGCTCAAGTAGCCAAATCCACATGGAATAGGGCTAAAGTCTGAGTCTACTTGTCTGAGCGGCAGACAATTTGTATATAAAGTCTTGAAGACACTATTCACTTTTTGTTTAATGTGGACCTTCTGAGAATGGAATTTTTATTTAACTGTTAAATACATATAGGAAAGAATACACAGTTTATATATATGTGTATCTCAAGGTGTATATGATGTACTGTATGTGTGTGTTTTTTTTTACAATGAATCTACTACTTGCGGTAAATCAGCTTTGCGCAGTCACCAAAACTCATGTGATGCTAACGACAAAGTAAAATGATGTAATCTCTCAGTCATGCCAAGTGCACAAATAATGCAATACTTGGTTCTTTTCTATAATAATTCAGCACACGTGAGGCATACAGTCGGTTTGAGCACAAACATCTGAATAAAATCCAAAATATTGAAAGGATCATAATAAAATTAGATGTTGTTACAGGGGGTGCATACAATTAGTGTAATAAATCAATATAAGAAATGCTCAATAAAAACAACAAGCTATGTTGACTGATAAGAACCATGGACCCACCAAGTTGCTGGAAGAGCAGAGCCACACTCTTGCATGTTACAGGCAAGCTGTCATTCAGAGTTGTCTGGATAAGTTGCCGATCTCCTGCTCCAAGAGAAAATAGCTTCTGTATTAAAAAGCGCAAAAACAAAAAGGAACAGGGTCAGCAGGTCAGAAAGGAGAGAATGCTTAAACGGAAACAAGCCAATAGATTCAACAGCCTCTTGCTTAGTGTAAATGAAAACTCAGAACTCACAACAATTTGTATTTTACATAGGTACTGTCCCCATATAATACAATTAAGTTACATATTGACTGAAACAAATAGTTGATAGTATAATACAGTATAGTACAGTAAAGCACAGTACAATTACCATGTACAAATACAATCACCATGTAGCTTTAAATAAAAATCAATCAAATGTCCTTGTTGGGACATTGGTAACAAAAATTCAAAGTGTTAGGGTCAAGATACAAACAGAGATCCACAGCTCACCAGCGCAAGTTCATCAAATACATTTAGCTCATTTCAGGACATAAGGTCGTGGCAGTAATCAGGTACAACCGCAACTAATTATATGTAGGAGCGGTGGTGGTTGTCTTAAATTACAGCCAATCAAATCAGCTCCTCTCATTCCCATTAAAAGCAGCTTGTTCTCTGCTCTGTCATGTCAAACTGCCAATGTCTTAATGGACGACACTGGCTAAGATAAAAAAAGCTTCTCCCGGGAGGAACATTATATAACATACACCAATCAGCATTATGGTGTATGGTGTCTACTGGTTCACAACATTGAGCCAATTACAGGGGTATCACACTACTCAGCCTCCCTGGTAAAGTATACTCCAAGGTGCTGGAGAGAAGGGTTCAGCCGATTGTTGAACCTCAGATTGAAGAACAACAATGCGGATTCCGTCCTGGTCATGGAACAACGGACCAGCTCTTTACTCTCACAAGGATCCTGAAGGGGGCCTGAGAGTATGCCCTTCTGGTCTACATGTGTTTTGTGGATCTGGAGAAGGCGTATGACCGGGTCCCCCGGTAGATACTGTGGGAGGTGCTGCAGGAATATAGGGTAAGGGGTTCCCTTGTACTGGCAATCCAATCCCTGTATGTCCAAAGCGAGAGCTGTGAACGGATTCTCGGCAGTAAGTCGGACTCGTTTCAGGTGGGGGTTGGTCTCCGCCAGGGCTGCACTTTGTCACCAATACGGTTTGTGATATTCATGGACAGGATATCGAGGCGTAGTCGTGTTGGGGAGGGGTTGTGGTTCAGTAGCCTGGGGATCTGCTTTTTGCAGATGATGTGGTCCTGATGGCATCATCGGTCCGTGACTTCCAGCACTCACTGGATCGGTTTGCAGCCGAGTGTGAAGTGGCTGGGATGAGGATTAGCACTGCTAAATCTGAGGTAGGGAATGAGTCCTTACCCCAAGTGAAGGAGTTGAAGTACCTCTGGGATAAGCGGATGAGGATGGATGGATGGATGAACCTCGTCACGAGTGTACAGCATATTGAGACAACGACATTAGTAAATGTAATTATTACTTAATAAAAGCCTCACCTGTGCTCCACCAGCTAGTGGGACCTGGAAGGTGAAGAGGTTTGCCACCAGACCCTCTAATGGAAAACTCAGGCTGTCAATGTAAACTGTATAGATCAGACCCAAACATCCCTACAGAAAAATACAAAAAAACATCTCTGTCAGATACACAAGACAAGAATATTGGAAGTCAGGCTTGGCAGTAAATACATTTCAACTGGCAAGCTGTTTCATAAATCAGGTGGCAGCTGAACAATGGAAATATGTGAATCACTGAATAGTAAGGAGTAACAATTCTAACAAGGATTTGGCTGAATTAACAATTCCAGCTATCCTCTTCCAGCGTGGGTATAATAATCCTGATTTTGCAAGTTATGCATCAACAATTTAGTTCATTTCAGTTTGGAACTCTCAATTGGAAACTGTCAGTGTCAATCAAATCTTTAAGCCAGTGATTGGACAAACTTCAACTAATTTAAACAAATGCTTAATACGCAGACTGGACTACATTTAACCAATCAGAACAAGATCCAGGTGGGGATGATCTTTCGAACACAGACACTAACTTTCTATCGGCACCAACTGAATTGCCTAACTGTAAGCTGATTGGTTGTATAGCTGACTGACTCTGTATAGCTATGCAAAGCAAATCAAATCAAAGGAAAGCTTCAGTAAATAATATCAGGATGGTTTTAACAAAGAGTAACATCCTTCTATAAAATTATTCCATAAGGTCCACCTACAGGAAATACTGACTTGAGAGGGGCTCCTCCTGGTTTCAACCAATCAGCGTTGATGTTTTTGATTCAAACTACTAACAGTTTTCAAAAGTTAATACTTCCTACACAGAAAAATACTTTAAAATTGAGATTTAATCAGATGATATGTTACCCGAAATATTTCTGGAAAATCCAGCCTGGACACAAGGATGAGACTTTTTGGTGCAAAGACCTGAGCTGGATGGATAAGTCCATCTTCCTCCTCTTCACCCTCATCTCCATCGGCAATGGCCTTTGACACCTGAAACATTTAAACAAAGCCCCAATGCAATGCGGTGTAACTCAATATGCCTCAAGCATCACACAGAGCATTTCCCACACAATACATTGATTGACATTTTTAGATCCATCTACATTTCTTTTCATATAGCACACTTCTCATTTATTGAACAAGTGTGTTCAATCTTAAAACTCATTCACAAACTGAAAGTTATCGTTTTCAGTACACAAATTCAGTGTTCTTCAGATTACTTGTTTCTTGCTATTTTCTCATATCATTCATTAATACTTTATTTATATGTGCATACACACACCCGCTCACACTGTAATGTACTTTAGGTTTAGTTTTGTCTCAACAAAGGAGGTAAGGTTGAGATGCTTCCAGGGTGAGGGCACAATACATTCTGAATGTATCTGCGAGCTATGAAATACTTTGCTTGGAAATACTTGGGACCATGGCTCAAAAAGGTTATATACACAGTTTCAAAACTATACTGTAGCTAACAAAGTGAACCAGCTTTTGTGGTGATGAGCATCATTTCCCTTATAGAGTGCCATACTAATGGCAAACAAATATATAATATAATAAAATATATTGGGGGACATTAAAGTTGTGGCATGCAAGTATTGCCAAGAACGTAATGTGGAGTGATCATTTTGTTTACTAAGAAATTAAATCAATCGCAGAAACCAAAGCCATTAGCCAGATGATTACTGCCTCATGGAGTGCAAGACCATCCCTACAAAAAATACTATGGTTTACTATGGCTTTATAGGTTATTAGCTGCATGCCATTCTAAATTAACCCGACTGACACATTCTTCAAGAGAAAGTATGTAGCGTGCATCAGATTTAGAATCACATAGAAAAGGAAGAAAGATCATGTTTTTTGGCATTTACAGTATTATACTGTATATACTAACATGCATTCCAATGTATTGCACTGGCATGCATTTAAGCCTGAGTTAAGAGGAAGATCTGGGGAACTTTAGTACTAATTAGAATAACCGCCATACAAAGGGATAATGGAAACTGATTTTAGTTATTTAATGAGTAATTTGACAATACAATAAAACATTCAATGGGACAAACACGGGCATGAGTGACATTTAAACAGGCTAAATCTGGTTCAAATTATCTTTTGTGTTGTTCTATGAGCTACATCAGAGCATACAGATACCAACCTTGCACTGCTCATTCCTCACTGAAGCACATATCACAATCTGGTATATCTCCAGACAATGAAAACATGCCATAAGCGCTTCAGCACCCTGGAACCAAGGGGCATGGGTTCAAAAATGTCCAATTCAGATTGGAATCACATTTAACCATTATTTTTAGGATTTGGTTCAATTATGAGAGAATACATTCCTCCCCTAACCGTCTGGATTCACCAGAATCCAGTGGACAAAGGTAGCTCAATTGACGATTTAGGGGGTAAAAAAAAAAAGTAAATACACTCACATTTTCCATCTCAGAGCCAAAGGTGAATAACACTAAGACTCTAAGATAACCTTACAACCTTGGCCAAGAAGCCAAATATTGCCTGTTTTCACAAGTGTCGAACTAAGTAAAGCATCTCAAACAGCATGAGTACTGTATGGTTCAAATATGTTATTCACAGAAGATAAACATACTATTTCATTATACACTCATAATTAATATTTTACACTCAAAATTAATATATTTCCCAAAATATTATTCCAATTTTTGCTAAATTTTATTTAGCCATCTTAGATTTATTTTTTACCTATGTATGTTTTGTGTGTGATGTGCTGAACCTGTTTCCCCCACCTCTTTCTCTACAGTAATACTTATATTTGGATTAGACAAGCCATTTATAAACACAATGTTTCTGTTTCAATACACTAACCCTGACTCGGTTGCTTATAGCTACATCTTAAGATTTGCAGGCAATTGCACAGCTTTTGGCCTGAAGCTGTTGATATAAGCCATGCTCTATGCTCCAGCTAACAAAGAGGTTCAATAATATTACATGGAGAGTTGGTTGACCTACAAGTGTTCAGTTCAATTGTTAGTTTAGAAGCTAAGCATTGTGTTTAATCTGAAAAGGTAGGTCAAATTGATTGATACGATACTGCAGGGGTTCCAACTCCCAAGAGCCCAATCAGAAGCAGTATTACCATGCAATCAGGATCCTTTTTCTGTGGAAGATCTCCCATGTGCTTCCCACACAATTCACTGATATTTAAGAGAAGGTACATGTTTTGTGCCTTCGTTTGTATTATGACAACTGACAATTATTTTTAGATATGCACCAATCGGCCAGTGACCAGAATCAGGGCAGTTTTCAGCTGGATGGCCATGACTGGCAATCGGCCGATATGTCAAAATATAACCGTTACCTTACCGTTCAATAGGCATACATTTATATGGATGTAGCTCCGGTAAATACGTTCATGTTCACTTGCCCATTCTTTTAATCTAGAGACTGTAGCTAGCTGTCAGGAAAGCCTACCTACACATAACGTGGTGTGGAAATGTATGTCCGAGCAAGACAGCAGGAATTTAACCATAGGTAGATCGGCTACTTCAAATTGAGTTTTATATTACACTGACGACAAGGCATTCACACTTTGAATGTCAATATGACACTTAATACTATTGATCAACTCTCTGATTTTACCAATACCTTCTGTTAAAGTGTAACTGCACCCTAAAATGTGTTTGTGAGCTGTAAGTAATTGGATTGATCTGTGATGAGACACATCAATGCTGATGTTAATATTGACAAAATTCCTGTTTTTATAAAAATCTGCATTTTATGGGCTGAAAACATAACTACATGTCATATCCATTAGACATCACCCCAGGACCATGCAGGATTTCATCGGTACATTTAGTACGCTCATGGGTTATCAAATTCGAATGTTAATGTTAATGCCCCTCCCCTCACTCATCTCCTTGACGCATTGTTCAAAGTTGTAGTGGGTGGAGTCAGGCTCAGAGCTGGGGTTTTAAAGTGTAAAAAGACAACAAATGCAAGCGCTGGCGGCTAAGGGACCGACAAGAAATTACTAAGATGGACACCGGACACTAAGAGACTGTAAAAAGTGAGTAAACGTAAGATTAATTATCTTGCATCTAAATGACGTAGAGCCATAAAATATATTGTGAAAGGAATATAAAAATCTGAATCGTCAAAATCGGAACAGACCAATCAGGCTTTAAAAAACACAAATAAATATATCCGATTTGGCCAAGAAATATGCAATCGGTGCATCGCTAATTATTTTAGTATCCGATTGGATTTAAATACACTTAAAATGTATGGATGCTACTTCTATGCTTTTTCTTGCGTTGCCAGAATAGGGTTATTCTAGCATGAGACAAGAACATTTTTCTTGAATGACCAGTTGAGACTGTCTTACTGTTCTTGCACAACGCTTACTGTCAAACATCCAGAGAGTGTTTTCTTCCTCTGTCAATGTCCAAGCTCCTCATCAGTACATTACAGTGAACCCAGACACTGGTAAAGGAGCAATTCTGCACAACAGTGGGGAAGATGGATGGGCAGGATCACAAGGTTTCAAAGGAAATAGTTATGGTGAGCCTGATAAAATGACTTGCTTTCCGTCCATCGTTCACTAACCCAGTACATGAGGACGACAATGAATAAACACAGAGGGATTTAGGTTTCACTGGGAGTGAGGGTGACCCAGTGGCGTCTAGTTTGTGCTCCCAAGGGGGTTTAGGCTTCTGAGTGATGAGACACTGTAGGCATTTGAGAGGCCCAAAGACAGAAGGTATGTTTGGGCAGCCCCGTCGTCAAGACCAAAGAGTCAATAGCGGTAAAACCACTGGTTAATTGTTTGCTTTTCCATCCACTGATTTCCCCTAAGGTCTTTGCTATGCCTTTGAGCAAATATGGGAAATCCACAGTGGTTGTGCATCAGGAACACATAAATGCTTCAATTTGTCAAGTGTGATTCAGACAACATTATAAATAGTGATGTATTTAGCACTATAATGTTGAATCTTCACATTCCATAGAAGTGATTAATCTCTTGAGTTTACAGGTATTGTCAGTTTAACTGGAAGGAAATTGAAGACTGCCTTTCAAAGAAAAGGATATGAACTCACAGTGGGCCAGGAGAGAAGAGTCATTTAAGGCCACATGCAAACACAGTGAACCAATTAACTTGCATCTGGCAAAGAGGAAACTTGACAGGATCCATCATAAGTCTACAATTTATCTCTTTAAAACTGATCTGGTGTAATCAATATTTTAATGAAATTCTGTGTGGAAAAAAACAAAAACGAAATTAAATAAAAATGTGTGATCAAAAGACAATCACGAGTGCCCTGAGACCTATAATATCAGCTAGAGACTTATAACTCACCCTCCAATTTATAAACACAACAGAAACATGACGGACATTCCAAATCATAACAATGTGCCACAGAACATGAATTAAAAGCAAACCAAATAGCATACAAGAAAATAACAATCCCTGTTTGAGCTGCTCATTTAAGAGATCCCTAATGGATTGTAAGAAACCTTAGTCAACACAAATTAAATGCTGAAGCAGACTTCATAGTCATGATAGTTTACAGTAAGCAATGTTGCACTGCAATAGAAGAGAGAATTCAGAAGATAATGCAATTATCTTGGCACTCATGCACCCACTGGTGAATTTCAGCCTCTCAATAGCATATCTTGACCACCTACGGTCTCATCTTCACCCTCACATATTTTCTAGTCCCATATATGCGTCCCCCACAAACAGCGGCACCCTTTAAAAGCTTTTTTTGAGCTTTTGGAAGCTGTAAATGTGCGTAATGACACAAAATGATAGAAAACACAATGGCCTCATCGCTCTACCATTCTGGCTTATTTCAAGGTCCAAAACACTATAGTTCTACTTCTAACCCTTAAAATGTCACTGGCCAGACTACATTTGGGCTTATGAAACATACAAACAAACAACGAGTTTGAACCCATTTACAGGGTGAGTGTGTTTGACCATGTTACCTGTAGATTGACCTCAGCCTCGTAGAACGTCAGACAGGAGCAGTAGTGTCTATCTGACTCAATATCTGTCAGCACAACAGTGAAGAAGGTGGGCACCTTCCTGTCCATGGACAAACGCCATCCTCCAGGCTGGCAGAACTGCAAAAACACAGTGAGCACAGGTCAGCAGAACAGACGACGTTCTCCGTGCATGGAGAGAACAAAACAAAACACATTCATGATATACCATCATTTGATTTTCCTTTCAGTTTTTTCCATATTATTTCTAATATTGGAATCCTGCAGTCTGAGTAGATTCCAATATAGCTTTTATAACCTACCCCAACCACGCACACACAACCCAGGGCTAAACTAAACAACAATGCAATTCTACAGTACACATTTGGTTTGTGCAGGGCTAGTGTGTTATGGACACAGTTGTGCAAGGGAAGGAAGCCGGTTACTCTGGTGTAGACCAGTTACTGCATCACTCTTCCGAGGGTGAATGCCACGTTTTAAAAAGATGCCAAGCCATGCTGTAGTGACTGGGCTAGGCACATTTATGGATGAATTGCACACCATAACCATACATCTATATATAGCATGCAGTATCAAGGTATTGGATATCACAAAACTATGTACAGATATCTACCTTTGTAACACGTTTAGCTCATCAGTACGGATGTAGACATGTTTGCGTCTATACACCTGACCTTCCTGACAATTTTGTTATTGTGGCCAGCATAGGGCTTTCCGATTTCAATGACCATGAATCATAAAGATGTATGGGTGAAGAGAAAGAGGAAGAATGCTATAACGTGTGTTACAGTATGGGCATGACGGGGAAGGTACAGGAAGCACTGTGCCAGGAGAGTTAGGTGATAGAACGTGAGCTGTGTGTGTTAGCCCCTGGAAGCACAGCAGCATGTAGACTGCACCTTAAGGGGATTCATACGGGACGGAGGCTAGTGGTCAAAATGACAGGACAAGGGAAGCGGGGTGACGGATGGTGCGAGATGGACGGCACGATAGCTCAAGAGGAAAAACACGGATGACGGCCGTGCGTCTGTCTGGAAACAACACTGAGACAGACGAGCGATGATAGGAGAGGTGTGTGTGTGTGTGTGTGTGTGTGTGTGTGTGTAGTGTTGTGTTGTGTAGGGGATGGAGAGAAATAGGAAGGGAGAGAGGAAAAGGAGGTGGGGGGGGGAGTTGGCTTCATCAACCTGGGGGTCTGAACCAGGATGCCACCTTTCTCCAGCAGATACAATAGATTGCAGGAAATCTGCAAATCCTGCATTGTGATGAGGAGAGTGTCCCTGTGTGTGTGTGTGTGTGTGTGTGTGTGTGTGTGTGTGTGTGTGTGTGTGTGTGTGTGTGTGTGTGTTGAGATGGGGGAAGGAGTGCATGCTGGGCCCAGGGCCAGACAGGGCCTCAGGACAAGGGCAGATAACTGGAGGCCCGTCCTAAAGTATTCCAACTATGTGATCACTGCCGCAAGAGAGATAAACACCTTTGGAACTGCATCCCTAAGATGATGACAGGCAATATTAAATTATGTCTGTGCGTGCGTGCGTGCGCATGAGCATGTGCGTGCGTGTGCACGAGCACGTGCCTGAGTGTGTGAGAGCAAGACCGAGAGAACAAGAGAGATTGGACTTTACTGAATTAATGACAGCCCTCTCCTGAGGTTATCTGGTGGGCCTGCAGAGAGCTCCTTAAGAGCTGCAGAACATTCAGAGGCTTCACAGCCAATGTTTAGCCTTCACAATCCCGTCTGGAGGCAAAACAATTACTACTACTACTACTACTATTATTGTTAGATATATAATGCGCATGAGCGAGTGATCTACTGAAAGAGTGCCTTACCAAGTGTTAACAATTCAGAAATGTTTGGGGCAACAGCAGGCTGGAAGGCAGAGCATGTGCCTGTCTGACAACAACGCAGGGTTCTTAAACATAATGGAACAAGTTGCTCATTTCTTTAGATAACATCTAAAAATGCTTAAAACATTTTGCTACATTTTACAAGAAAATATCAACATCACAAAGCTGTGTGCAAAACACGTACGACTAATGCAATTACGAAGCCAATACAATTAGCCTATATGAGTTTACGTTAAGTTTATAATTTTACAATCATTAAAAAATGCCAAGCGTGCATAAACACAGCCACTCTCTGAGGTGGTCCTGTTTGAAGAGTAGGCTAGTTGTAGATAAAACAAGGATAAGATGGGGGGTATATGGTGGAAACCACTGGAGAGATAGAAGGCCAAGATGTGGAGGAGGATGAAAAACAACATGAAAAACAGCCACATCAAAAAAGGGGCTAAGGGGTCAGTCCGTCTGCCCAACACAGATAGCTTGTTTAGGGAACGCTAATCTGTCAACAGTCTGACACATTGTAGGGATGTTCTCTCCATGTGTACTTGGCCTCCTGAAACACTACATAATGTGTGTGTGTGTGTGTGTGTGTGTGTGTGTGTGTTGTTGAAAGGACTCAGCACAGCAGCTTAACGCTCCATCAAGTAAAGCCACACTGCTGAACAAAAGCCCTCTGCAGTCGAACAGGTGTTTGTGTTTACGACAACGACAACACGGCCTGTATCCAGCACACACAATGATTTAAACGCATGCATGTCCAGCTACACACACACACACACACACACTCATACTTGAGGGAAAGGGCAGTCACGGATCTTAAATTAAACTCTGGTCAAGTGACCAATGGAACTCTTGAAACGTGCAGTGTCCTGAAACCAGAAGGCAAGAGAGCTAGAACATTATTGTTGTCCCCTGCAACCATCATGTGCCTAGTGTGCTCCACGGCTAAGCCCCACCCATCATGGCCATATTCTCAGCCAGTGACACAGGAGCTGCAGGCTGACCTGCTAAGAATCGGCAGACGGCAATGCAGCCTTGCGGCACCGCAAGGACAGCGTTGGATTCTTGTAGGGTCACTGTGCACCAGTGCACAAGCTCGGCAGTTAGCACGCTAAACATAAGACCACCATTAAGACCAGGCAGACAGATTTCACAGATCTGTCTCTCACTGAGATAGGCAGGCACCTTATCTCCAGAATGCCTACAGTACATTTGACACAGTTTGAACATGAAATATAACCAGGGTTTAAACCCTTAAAGGCAGGGTCAGTAATTATTGTGTATTGTGAAGCAAAGTGTACTGCTATGGCTTTGTTGATACGAACGGCGTTCGTCACTTTGTTTATGTTAATATATTGTATATAATACTGTATAGAAGTATCTTTTTTTTATTCAAAACGCACAGAATGGTAAGCTAGCGAAATGCGGGGAGATATTGGTTGAATTTGACAAAAAAGTGTATTATCTTACATTTAGCTTGCAATAGCTGACTATACATTTAAAGTATTTATTCAATTTGGCATTTACAGTAGATCATGTGTAAGTGATGTATATTGTGCCATTTGTGTGTTAATATCTTTGTTCCATCCAACACTTAGACTGCTGTGTAGTCAATATATTATTTATTTATAGCATTTATCATAGTTTTGGTACTTTATTACACATTTTTGCAGACATTTTGATTTGTAAATTAATTTCCTAGATTAAATAAGTAATCAAATCTGATCTAATTTACAGATCTAATTCAAATAATAATAATTATATATTATATTAATTAGTCGCAGCCCTTCACATAACTGGTCTAGTGTAAATATTGTTATGGTCGATGTGCGAATACTTTCCATGGGAAAACACTACAAATTCCCTTTAAAAAAGGAGTCTAAGAGTGCTAGTGATTATATCTTTAAGTCCCTGTCCCTCTTTGCACAAATCCCTTTAAATCCCCCAAATCCTTGTTTGGGAAGGATTGATTTCATAACCTGGGGGTTGTTGCCATGACACTGCAGCAAATACAGGCAGCAAAGAAAAACATCAGCCGGACCATCGCCAAGCATAAATGTGTATTACGCATAATAACACTCTCGTGTGATAATGTGCATTATCAAAAACCTTGACAGGAGAGGATGGGGATTGGGGGGGGAAGGGATTGTTAGGATGCGCTTGCTAAGGAAAAAATTAAATTCCTCTGACAGCCAATGTGTATATAGGTGTGGAACTGCTCCATAAGAAAATTATAATAAATAAAATATTTTAAATAATAATGTCCAAAGATTCTAAACCCAAGCTGTCACAAAATACAGTATGAGGTGATTTAAAAGAAAGCTTAAAATGAAATGAGGCTAAAAACAATAAATAATAATAAAACCATATTTGTAAATTGCCAACTCTGTCTAGTGAACTGTGGTCCACAGCCACGAACCCAAGCGGTTGCCCAGACGTTGTGGTCAGGCAAAACACAGCTACAGCTGTGCACCAACACTGCGTACTCTCATCATCCTCCTTCCTCTCATTTGTGCTCTTCCCCTTCACTTAAAGGAGCTGTCCGTCAGGAAGACGGAACAATGGAGGAAAGCATGGTGCAAGGTGTCAGGGGATGGCGTGGGGGGAGCAGCAGCACGGGTTGAGGAGGTCACTGGTGTGGTTTACCGCCTGGAGAATGAGCGGCGGGGGTGGGGAGAGGGGGAGAGACACACGCAGCACTACCGAACACAGGGCCACAGCACACTGAGGGGCTAGAACGTCCTGAGCTGAAAGCTCATTGACACTAGTCATAGCATATAGAACACACACACACACACTTCCTGGAAACATCTTCAACGTCAAAAGTATGTAAACAAGAGAAGAGGAGAAGTCATGAAAGAATGAAGAAAACATCATGCTATCCCAGGACAGTTGTGGGCTCAAGGTGAGCTAATCCACAGCCTCCATCGAGAGCATCCAAGACTAAAAATTTATAAAATAATAAAAAAAGATGTGAAGAAGGTGTCACCAACATTCTTGGTTTGCGTAGCCTGGTGTTATGCAACACAAGGCACATGTGGTTTATTTCAAAGAGATATTTTTAGCTGGTACAACACTAACTTAAACACGTCTTGTCATGTTAGCTAAGGAGCTAAAGGATTTGCCTCCCTCAGGATAAATGTACACTGCATGATGACCAACGTTTTGAAGATCACCTCCATGTGCGTAGCATGGCTAAAACCAGAAAGAACTGCTCCAAAGCGGATTGTGTGGTGCTAACAGTGTGTGAGTTAATAGCACAGCACATAGTTCAGTGTAGAGCTCACACAGCTCACCCCAACACACCAAATGCATACAGTCCGCAGGGAAGATTGGTTCACTTTGGGGGAAATACTTGGGTTTATTTTAAAACAAAAAGAGAAATTAAGAACATATGGCGAGTACGCCACATGTAACTTATTGTGTTCCGAAAGGCATAAAAAGGGAAATAAAAAGGAACCTTTTGGAGAAATACAACATTCCTTCTGCTGAATCTATCTAGCATCAGATCCACTGTGGCACGATTGCGCTCTCCGATCGTTGCTCTTCAAACTCAAGCTACAGCTTTTTTAACTGGCCTCGTGGGGCTTCAAATGCTTAACAGTGGAATGCGATGAGCTGGCAACCCTATCTGGATTCAAATATGTTTTGGATTGGTCAAGAAGTATATTAGAAATTTTTTTCTGGTAAAGCATATTGGGATGAAGTCAGAGTTCACAGAAATGTTTGTTAGAATAGTATAGTCATAAATACAGAATTCCCCATTTAGTATCCAAGGGATTTCCAAGGATTTCCCAGCATTGTGGAATCATTTGAATTGATTTCAAAGACTACAATATAATAAGATTACAGTTCTAAATATTGGCAATTCCCTCAAAAATGTGTATCCTTTTAGTTTTGTATGGGGTACAACACTCCCTACAAATTCGTTTTAGTCTGAAATGCTGGTGCTTAGTGCGACATATAGTGGCAGACATGTTCACACATATTCCTTTAACATTCATATCTTTAGTCTCGGAGAGCCATCCTTTACTTGCGACAAGTCTGGGACCCAGCGCTGGCTAACAGTGTCAAGACCCGCCTACTTGAAAATAATTTTTTTATTATTTACTACAAACTTGACTACATAACTGAATGACCAAATAAGACATTAACCTTATACAGGAATTTGTAGGGAAATTAAATACATGTGTCTGGCTGTTTGCAGGTCTTGTAAATATGTTAATTAAGTAGGCCATAGTTGCTGCTTTTTTTTTTTTTTTTTAAGGGAAAAAATAAAATGAGTAAATAACGCATTTCTCTAGTGCCGTGCCATTAGTATTTACTGTATAGTCTGGTGAATAACAATGCTAACAGCCTTGTTGCAATTACCCCAACCTCTAAATAGTGCTGACATTGCTATATGGGTCTATGCATCAGACATTCAGGACATGTTGCTTATGACTAGGCATGGGTAGCGGTGGGCGATACATCGAGTATACATGATCTATCTCATGTAATACACGCGATGTAGTCAATTACTATATCGCAAACATTAAGTATTTAAATTGTCTGTTTTTTTTTTCTTAAGGCGCCTGCATGAGATGCACTTTGTTTCTCTCGCTATCTCACAAACGTTATCACATAATTCATTATAGTCGAGTGTGTATGACATCGGCGAAATGTTTGTTCGCTTTTGTTATCAGAAGCAAAACAGTACTGCAGGTTTTACAGTTTCATTCTCCACAGGACCTAACTCCACCCCGACTCATGAACACATTTGAGAGTGCACCATGGAGGATGACATCAACACGCAAACAGTTTGTTAGGAGATAAACAATGACTAAATCATATTGAGATGGTTCGTGTTTAAAATATCTGATGAGCAGCAGTAATTATGTTGAGTGCAATATGTTGCAACAAGTGTGGAAAGCACTCGTTTCCATAATTTACAACAGTGACAACGGCAGGCTGTTAAACCTTGTGGTGGATGTACAGTGTAGCTGTCCATACATGTCAGGTATGTGCACAAACAGTTTCCCATACAACATTTTTTATTTTTATTTAATATATAAAAAATAAATATTATATATATATATATATATATATATATATATATGCTTAGACTCATTTGTTAGCTTAGCAGGACGTCAATTGCCGTCTGTATGTGCTTCAACTTGTCCCCCATGTACAGTCAGTGGACAAGTTTGTGTAATTTTTCATTTCAGTTTTGATAAACGGTTAGTAAACAGGTGCACCACTTTTTTGAACCACTTTTTATTTTTATCAAAGGCTTATAAATAAAAGTCATAATTGTGACATCTCACATGTATTTGGCTTACTCTTAACCCAAATACAACATATATCGATATATATATATATACATGTATATTGTGTATAGCCATTCAGCCCAAAAATATCGAGATAGGACTTTGGTCCATATCGCCCAGCCCTAGCATGTGTACTCAAGTTCTCGTCTGTGACAGCAATGCTCGATCATACGTTTTCATGATCGATGATGAAAACGCAAAAATAAATGTGTGAATTAATTAAATTAATCTCTCAATTTAATTAAATAGGCTACGTAACATAATGTCACATTTTACTTCAAAAGTCTAGTAGGTAGTCTGGTACCAAACAACTCAACATCACAGTTTTGATTGACATGCAGTCTGACCAAACAGAAAGCCCATTTGTTCCTATCTGCCATTTTGTCCGTCAAACAATACTTTCCACCTGTCATCCCATCAACATCTCAGTTAAACTTTCAATTAAATTAGCGGAACATTATGCTCACTACCAGCTCTCTGTTGTTCTCTCACTCCCTCTTGCTCACTCTGCTTTATGACACTTTACTATATTTAGTATGCATTCTGCTTCTGTATTAATGCCCCAGCTGCGGTTATGTTCGGTCGGCTTGGAACAATTAAATATACAACAGCATATTTATAGAACTATACCAACTGCACAATAACTATATCCTAGTATTTGTTTTTATTTTATTATTCGTGGATGTTATGACCCAGCGATATATGCAAGTTTTTTTATTTTTTATTTATGAAATACGTTTCAAATAAGAAACTGACTTTTCTGATGCATTTCATTTATTTTTATTCTTTTAATTCTTAATTAACTTTAACTTAATTGAACACACACTCAATGAGAGATCAATCTTGAGTGTTTACCTAGCTATCAATTATATTCCGTCACCCCCCGCCCCCCGGGGATAGAATACAAGTAGGCCTACTCGAGTACTCGCTCGTTTTCTCTGTCGGGTACTCAAGCAGTCCAAATGACCAAAATACACATCCCTACTTATGACATAGTTCAAATAAACAGAGAGGCTGAGACTATCGTATCTGTAACAGCATGAGTCCCTGACTTTACTTCACAAGTTATAGTTGGTACGGTAAACAACTATTGGTCCTCATTTCATCTTTAAAAGTGCACTCAACTCAAAACCAGCAAAAACAGACATCTAAGCACCTTGAGGGTGCTAGATGAATGAGAGTAAACAGCCTCATCCTGCGCTTGTAGGTCACTACAATGGCGCTCCTGCGTCACACTGCTTAGCTCCGGCCACTCCAGCGATAACATATGCTAATGACCTGGTCCATGGACAGGTGCTTCCTCACGCGCCTTGTCGGGCCATGAGCCAATCAGGAGCGGACTCACCGCAAGCCTCTCTCTGGCTCACCCCGATCCAGAGCGACAACCACATTGTTGTTCACCTGAAAAAACATGGCACTTGACATAATCATACAGCCCCCAGGCCACAGCAAGGTTTCAGCCATGTCCACTTCTGAACTCAATGTGAAAGCTGTTGTGAGTGCATGCACGTTATTCTGTGTCCTTATCACTTACTGTGTTTTTCCAGTGCCATGTCCTGTACTCTGTATGTCTGTTCTGGTTACACCTGTTACTTGATTGTTATCCTACAGTATAGTGAGACTTGACACATCTCACAGGCCACTGTATACCAACGCAGATACAAAATGGCTTCAAACCCTCCTACAGCCAGTTAAAAATACCAACAACAACAATAAAATACATTTGAAAAATAAGCAATAACCTGACTAAATTCATGAAAAGTCATAAGACAGATTTATCCACTTTCAGCCATCAAACCATCACAGCCCAAGTTAGAAAGCACACCATGTGTAAAACACTCCCTTTCCTTTGTCAACAAAACAAAAAAAAAATCCATACGTTGAATATTTAGTGGCAAGTCTTGGTCAAGTAGTCATCATAGACTGAGAACAGGAAAATGCCTGGATTTACATTACTCAGACTAGTCTACTGACTTTGTTACCTTTCATGACAAGGTTGAGTTGAACATTTTATGTAACATTTATTGGTGTCAAAAGTCTTAACCCAGTGAGCACTGGGACAGGCAGAGATGTATGTGACCATGAATCACAGCGGGTCAGTGTCAAAGGCAACAGCCTAGACACACTTAAGGAACAAGTCATTAGACGGGAAGGAATCTAAGGTATGTCAACAGACACTGATCCTAAGATTAGAAGCAGTCAGCACATTCACTGTGGAAACCACTGACCAGTAGCCACCAGAGATGCATGGCACTGTTTAGATAGCGAGTAGGAAATTGACAGGATACAAAGGGTAGGGGGGGTGGAGGGTATTATTAAAGTTCTGTTGCCCTCCACACTGGCATCGCTCAGCCACTGGATGTTTTGTCTAGCTTTAGACTGGCCAGAAAGGTTGCCAGGAAAAGCTCTTGTGAATAACTAGTTTTACTCATACCAACAGATACAAGGGAAAGAAATCTGTTTCACATTTTTCTGGCGTGTGCTTGTGTGAGACAGCAAGAGTAGAAAATATATATATCCCCAGAATATAGCAGAATTGAACATAGCATGTATTGCCTACTGTTACTCAATGCCTATTTTCTTTGAATAGTCAAAGAATTGAAAAGTCTGTTTCCCCAAAAGTCATCATCAAAATAACTAAACATCCCTCACATTTATTCTGCAGCCCCCCCCCCACCCATCACACAACATGATCAAGCAACATACTACAACATGTCAACAGTTCTTTCATATGTGTTAAGCGGAAAAGGGGGAGGGATGTTACAAAGATGCGTTTCCCTGGGGTCTTCAGAAAATCACAGCTAGAGAAGAGCTCGTGACTCCAAACATTTTTGGGTAACACCATTTTACAGCATGGAAAGTCCTGCCTGCTTGACTTGCAACTTCAGCTCCGTTTCCTGATTTGTTTAGCTGCTCTGGCAAATGGATTACTCATTTGTGGATCTTCCTGACAAACACGTACTGCTATTCATCTCACGCCGACCGGGATGGCTTTCCGATATGTGGAATGTGGTGTTTAGCTGTTCTGTCATGCTTTTACTAAACATCGTCAGAACAACGTGCAACACGACATGTCAAGCTTGGGTCAATTCAATCACAGTATACAGAGTGACCACATTCTTGTCTCACCTGCGGCTTGGCAGAGACATAAACTTCAATATCCAAGCCCGCAGGTGATACATAGCACTTCAATGCTATGTCAGGCCATAGGTAACATTGTTTGAAACAGAGGAGAGAGAGAGAGAGAGGAGAGAGAAAAATATAAACACGCAGAAATTACTTAAATTGCTGAACTTAAAGTTACCTAGAGAGCATTTCAAGTAAAAGATACATGATTATGTAAACTGCCAATAATATTATAATATATATTATAATTATACAGAAATGTTTTGATGCAAAATTCACTAACCCAATGACAAGGAATTTACAAATTTTCAGAAGAGTTATTATAACATCTTTCCCCGGAAGTACAAGCCACATTGCTCATTACAAAACAATTTGGAGAGGGGAGAAATTACACAAATGTTTACAGTCTGGCCAAGTCAGGTCAAATCCCTTCATCGGGGGAAGTTAAGTCCCTGAAAAGGGGGCTTAACTTTATTTCACAACAATAAAAACGGATCTGCACAGTGGTACACAGTAGTTGGTCAAAGTCAGTAACTACCCACCTGTGAAGCCTACAAGAACTCAACCCACATGGAATAATGTCCATTTGGCCATAAAAGAACAGAATTGCTATTGTTTACTGCTACAGTGTCTCGCCTACAGCCACAACTAGCCAGAGGCTGTGCTACAATGTAGCAGTTCTAATTCAAAACCTACAATTCCACTGTCTTCATTATATACAGCAATGTCACTAGGTAACAAGCTTTAAAATTAGAACACAGTTTGAACACAAATTTTCCAAGTGCTTCTAAATAAATACAAAGTGTCAATTGGATAATACCACTGCAAAGGTTGTTAATTATCAAACTGGTAAACCATGACCACTAACCTTGAAGGAAAAGTCAGTGAAGAAATGTATTACACCAAGCCAAAATGCACCAGTGTCTGATTACAATATTTTTAATTAGCCTATAGCAACCACAAAAAATGCACGTAGCAATCCAAGAATTACTAAAAGATTTACAATCTTGAAGTATGATAAAAAAGGCATATAAAATAAATGTAATTCTTGTCACAATCAAAGTATTCATTTTACAGTACTCAAACAAAATGTATAGGCCTACATGAAATCTAATGACAATATAAATGTATAAAAACTCCCCATTCAATGTCATTTGATAGAGGGATTACCAATAGGTGTCAACCAAAACAATTAGCAGGTGATTAAAATCACCTTCAACTAATTAGAACAACAAACACTTGGCAGAATATTTTAAGGACCAGGCTAGAGTTAAGCATGTGCATTAGCCTATACACTACATTTATAGACATTTCCTCCACTTCGTCACTCACTATCCTTCAATAACTAAATATTAAAACTATATTTTTTCCTTTCAAACATAGGTTAAATCTGAAAAAGATGGCAGGATGAGTGACAGCAGAAAACTTTCTGTTGGCTCCATGAAACAAGACCCTGATGTTCAACATTTCACTTTATGGCTCTTTGGAATGTGTGTGTGACCCTTTGGTCAATGTTGACTCACCCAAAACATGACTATGAACACGCACGTTTGCACGTGCGCACGCACACACACACTAGCAGAGAAGACATAAGCACAGCTATTTTCATAAATGTAATTACATTTACTTACATTATCCTCCACATATAAATGTATAACACCAACACCATGCAACTGCTGGCAATATATTTAGTATGAAGTGTGTAATCCTTAACAGACAATTTACTCAATGATTGCTGCAAGTGGAAAAGTGGCAATGCTAAATAAACGGGTTTGTGTTCAGTAACAGTACAAGAGGGCTTAAAAGCTTGCATTTTCCCAGATCGGCTTATATTGTAGAGTGTGGACTCAACCAAATAAGACAATAAAAAAAGAATAGCAATTAAGAAAATAAGTGTGAAAATCCCATCCATTTTTACCAACTGTACAATAAATATGAGTCATACATTTGATACTAAAATTGTCTCTGCAGTTTGCCTTTCAAGACATTGACATTGTTTACTCAAACAACTTAACAAATGGCGCTTGAAATTATATGAGCACAGTCAGCAATAAATATCAAAGTAATTCCAGGCATTCCTTTGACATTTTGTACTTAATTTCCTTGCCTGCCTGCATGCATACATATATACATTTGTGTTGAAAACCATACATTAATCACTCAGCATGTCAACAGAACTTCTGCCATCTGTGTTAGTAGAATTCCACAAGGTATACTAAACAGTGTTGGGGTGAGATTCACATTTTAAAGACCCAAACGACACCTCTACAAACATCAGAACGGTATCAACTAGTGTTGTTATCACAACACAAACATTTCTAAAATGTCACCTTGTCATTAAATTACTATACAGAATAGATAACTTCATGTGACACCATGACACCCATTTCTAGAGATCAACCAAACATTTGAAATGATAGACCGGGTGTGGAAAATAAAATGAATAAAACAAAACAAAAAAAAACATACAATTTTGCATTAACTTTAACTGGATTACTCAGATGAAACGTGAAACATATTAATCTATAATAATCATCCTGATATTACACAACATAATACATCTAGAATATAAGAAAGTATAAACGAGTATGGTTTTGCAGGTGGTCGTTCTTCAAGCTCATAAAACACTTTCAAACCATTAGTATACGTAGTATATATGTTGTCTGTAGGGACATTAATATTTCTAAGAAAGACTAATAAAAACAAGTAAATGTTTTAGTGGCTTTAAAATAATGTTCATAGATCTGTATATAACACGTTTTCATGCCGCACTAAATCTTCACAACCCCAAAAGATAAAATTGCAAAAAAAATAGAAATAATAAAGAGAACAAAGAAAAACTTCAGTCTACTTCTATGTGCTGCTGTGTGCCAACCTCTGTTCGTTTGTCCTATGAGGACGTGCCCTGACAAACTGGAGGATAGAGCTACACCTGAAGCTGGCTGACCCATCTGTGCAAACCTGGGCCCTTCCGTGGCACGTCGGGGCCAGTTTGCATAATCGTCACTCATCCAATAAGATTAGAAACACATTTCCCCAAGCACGAGTTGTAAACGCTTTTTCCTCGGTGCATTCTTCATCTGTGCTTATTTAGTTCGCTGGGGGCCTGTTGTGACCGCAAAAACCTTTTCGTGCTCAGCCCCATGCACTGTGCACTACAGATGTATCCGTTAGTGTTTGTAAATGAGTCATTTTTTTCCCCCCATGGAGTGGAGAAGGATCTGCAAATAATAATGGTCTACATACCAACAAAAAACAGAGCCAAAATGCAAATTGCTTAGTGGGTCTGTTGAACACTTTGGTGTATCTTCATTAAAGCTTCAAAGCTGGAATCACAGTAATTTGGCCTCAAACCAAAAGTTGTCACACAAGAACATTCAGGAACAACCCCCCACCATCCTACCCCAGCCTCACTTCCCTTCAGCCCTTCCATAGATACAACAAAACAACAACGTACAAAAACTATTCAGCACTTCACGCAACATCCGCTATTCGTCTCTCATTCATAGCGATAGAAGAAAAAATTTGGCATTTACTCAAAATGGGCCATTCACACGTCGGCTTTAAGTTAATATCACACCTTTGAAGAAGCTGATATACAATAAATTAATAATCTACAACAGAAAAATCAACAAAACGTGATGTAACACAATAATAGCTAGCACAATTGCACAGCATATTAAGAATAATACAGCATCTCTATTTTTAAACACCAACAGGATGTTTGAGGGATTATCCTGAAGGAATGCTGTTTTAGCCTATCCCACAGAGACAAAGACAGTCAGAGCTCTCCAGTGTGTGACACACACACACACACACACACACACACACACACACACACACACACACACACACCACTTCATGTCTCTGTGCCATGACTCACAACACGGCAGCGATTACGACCACCAAGACAGCGAGTTACACACGAAGAGGCTGGCGTGCACTACAAAACACACAATATGTACTATTTGTGCTTCAATAACACTGTGTGTGTCCCCCGTAATTGCCTTATAAATACCACTGCAAAAACAAGGGCCGCTGTATAATAATATGGCCTTGACAATGCCCAGAGAGAGACCACAAGATGTTAGCTGCAGCTGCAATAATCCATGCAAACATTAATACATAGCACACGTTTGAAACGATAAACATAAACACAATGTCATTCCAGTGAAGTATACTGTACAAGAATAGGCTTCAAGATTCAAGATTGTATTTTTGTCTTCCTACTAACTACAGTATAACCCTGCACTCACGCCACCAGCGATTCTGTAGCTGGTTGTAGCCAGGTCGCTTTGAGAAGCAGCTAACTGTAGCTGAGGGTGTGAGTTCAGGGTAACTCATCTTGCAAACATAAGTAAAATTGAAGGTCGTCTCCATCTCCAGAAAATGTATGCAACAGGTTGGCAGTCCATTCGGCACTGCCACCTGCCCTCCCCGGATAGAATATAAAATACAGATATAGTAAACAGTCTAGAATATATTAAGACTTCAAATATATTTGGATTATAAATACTAGTATACACTATAAAATACTAAATATTTGGCTTGTAAATATGTGTTTGTATTAGGGTTGGGTATCATTAGAATTGAATCCATTCCGGTTCTGATTACGATTCTGCTTATTGAATCCGGTTCTTATCGATTCCAATATTTTTGGGAGAAGGAGTACAACAAATTTCAAGAGGGAAAATTTTATAACTTTTCATTTAGGCTATATTGAGTCAAATCAATGTCAATGTTGGTGACACTGACAGGATTGAGGAAGGTTTCTTTTTCCCTTCCCATTTAGAATTTAATCCAATTTGTAGAATTCTCATTGTGAAATTCTTTCTTCTGATAATTCAGTTCATGATCACCTGGACAATGTTACATGCATTGTCAACCTTTTGAGTTAAGTAGGCAAAGGCCTATTGTTGTTAAGAGAGCAAAAATACGATCTATTTTTAGCTCAGCAGCGGCGTGCATTGTTAACAAAGCTTAGTGTAATAAAATGTAGAAATAAAAATAAAACGTTGTAGGCTCATAACGCTAAGAAACTATTAATTGTTTTAGCGTGTCTTAAGCTCTAGCTGGTTATGCCAGGGCTCTACACGGCGCATTCAGCCACTACCAGCCGACAAAGCTGGAGTAGAGGGTTCGCGTGATTTTGTTTGTTGTGAACGCTTTCGTTTATTTATTTTTATATAT
>JAODUE010011097.1:2612-25112 GCA_027564755.1 Amblyopsis hoosieri | reverse complement strand
GCGCATACACAGTCTCTCCAGCCTTCTAATCCAGTATTTACTCTATACCTAATGTGCTCTCTATGCCTACACTTTACACACAAACAGTTTAATACTCGTAGGCCTACTCCTTAAGCGGCAGCTCAGTGGGCGGTATCAATCAATCAATCAAAGCTTTATTAAGGACACACACACGATCCTGAAGACATACAATTTAGCAGACAAATAAAAAAGAGCCATAAGGAAACGTCATACACAATAGGAAGAGTGCACAACATCACATACTGTATAGAAAATACAGCCTAAACTTTATCAGTTTAATTTTACATAATAATTGACGTATCAAAATACATGATAAAACACTATTCATGTGAACAAGGTAACATTTGCCTAAAACGGCTTTGATAAATTATTTTTCATCAGATGGTTTTATTACAAACAACGCGCGCACACGCGCGCACACACAATGCAAGCCAAAACATTTGCTGTAACAAAAAACCTGTTTGAGTTGAAATAGCACTCAGGTTTATTTAGACAGTATTGATTTTATGTCACCACATACTGTAGTAAATATTTTAGGCCCACATAAACATCATAAGCGAGCATTCAGATGGGCACTAAACAACAATAAATAAAATTTAAAACACCACTGAGCTTGATTTAGCATCAAGGCCACTCAAGGCGCACTGCTGAACTGAGCCCAGACATATTCTGATATTCTATTGGAATAAAAGCATGTTGTTACATGCCAGCACAAACAAACCTATAAATAAAACACTCAATATGAAATACTGAAAAGAAAACGTATTCTCCAATATGGCAGCCATTATGATGTTTGAAAGAACATTCACATTCAACACATTCACAAAAAGGCTAGTTTTAACCAGATTTTAAGTAATAATACACAATTATTGTTATAGAAGCCATTGACAGCAGCCAAATTCCACAGTATATGAATTGAATATTGTATACACAGTAGCCTATAACAACAGTTTACCAGTTTCAGCCACAACAAATCCATATTTTCAAGAACGTTTAAAGCCAATGTGCTTATAAAGCCTATGTGCCTATTTATTCATAGTTTATAACATTCAAGGGGAAATAATAGGCTCCAGTGGCTTATGCAGTATATTTGGATCCATACCAGAGATGAATGTATCTCTTTATTTTTCTAACATCATATTTTTTAACTAATATTCTATAGACTGTTGTAAACATGCTGCAGAAAAATTCACTGGAGGTTTTAAAAATGAAAAAAACACCTGTAACTCATTTTTCAATTTACTGTCTACCACAAACAGCATTCCTGTCCATCTTATAGCAGCATACAATTCCCCTGAGGCTGTCGAATGTGCTTTACATCAGTAACAGTCCCCTAAGGTTATGAGGACACATATCAATGTCCCAGTGTCCCCCTATTCTCATTTATAGCCCTTAGGACAAGCTCCCTTGATGCTCTTAGTCAATAGTCAATGGCATCAATGATCAGGATAGCTAATCAGAGAGAGTGCAGCCACAGCGGCTTCTGTCTCGGGTCAATAAAGACATCATAGGCTGGGACCAGCGGTGCTTCGCTTCCTGTGCTGTCACCTGTCTTTCCAGTGTAGTTGCTAACGTCGTTGCTACAGTAAGGCATGCCGGGTGGACCACCCCCCCCTCGCCCGTGTCTGGTCGTGTCAGGGTCGCAAAGCCTCTCCACACTGCTAATGGGACTCTGGGGTATCTGGTTAGACTGTTTACTCTACTAGTGCAGTGACTGGTTTCACTGGGGCGATTTGTGTGCTAAGCTACGGTAAGCCACCCAGCACCACAAAACATAATGAATGTATGCATGTCTGTGAGCTGAAGCAAAAAAGTAACGATTATAACCTTTGACCTTACCCTCAACCCCAAACTAAACTCCTGATCCTGATCTCACATCAAACAGATCACATGTTTACCAATTAAAAAAGAAAAACAATAATTTGTTACCACTGCACTTCATATATTTTAAAAGTAGGAAACTCTATTAGGGATTTCATCCCAAAGCCTCTCGCCTGCTCAGACATTGGCAGGTTCAAAGTATAAAAGTGTCTTTATAAGAGTTGAAGTCTGTGGAAAACCCACTTATGGGACCTTGGCAGCTCCAGTACACTCACACAGTCCTGCACTAACCCTCAGGAATAACACATGCCAATCGGAAACAATAAAATAGATCGGTTAAAGTCCTGTTTCACTGCCTTCTCGGCGGGTGGTTGACAGTCCATTACAAGTGTAAACTTGTGTCTTACGAGAATCTCTTTTCAAGAGACAGCTGTTAGCTTCGGTTTAAGACGGTGATATCCTTTTCAATAGTGTCATATTGAAATATTGTCATTTTGACGCCCTTCAAATGCAAGGTACCATCTCATTGTCAATCAAATCTATCTATCTATCTATTCACAGTAGTGGAACATCCACACAAGTATTATTTCCCTTAAAGAAAACCGCATAATATAGGTTCCTCTTTCGTCCCCACGTGCCTGTCTGTAATTTTGATTCACATCACTTTATCCTTCATACAACTTTGTCGTAGTTGAGCAGTGCATAGCGCTCTTTGTTTACTAGGCTGTCTGCCCATGTGTGGCACGCACAATCATCACAGGACGCATTAGATATGTCAGTCAACAACAGCAACACACATTGCCCTGGCCTTGGGGACTGGCTGTAGGCAGGCGGCATCATGTGCATGTCCAATATCCCTGCTTTGACACTGATGTTTGTACCTATTATTTTTAATGCTGCCTCTCCCTCTCTGCAAAGAAACACAGAGCCCTTGAGGGGAATTTGACAGCAATGGGGCAGACCGGGGAACAGAATCACCTCTGTTCACCTACATGCTCCCCGCATACGCGATGCGTATTCTGGTCAGCGTTCGGTACTGACAGGAGATGGGTGTCTGGTTTACATTACAAGTTTTAATGCAAAGAGAACAGAGATGGGTAAACTTTCTTTGACCTTGCGTGTGTGTGTGTGTGTGTGTGTTTGTGTGTGTGTGTGTGTGTGTGTGTGTGTGTGTGTGTGCGTGTGCATGTTTGGTGTTCATGGATTGATTTATGGATTGATTTGCACGTGCTTATGTGTGAGCACGCATTCCTGTCTTGTAATAGATGCTCGGAAGTGTGGAAGAGCATTTCCTTGCTTTAGTCCTGAGGTGTATGTGTGTGTGTGTGTGCGTGCGATACGTGCGTGTATATGTGTGAGTATGTGCGTGCGTGCGTGCATGCGTACGTGCGTGCATGTGTGTGTGTTTGCATGCGTGTGTGTGTGCATGCGTGCGTGCACGTTTAGAGTTGTCTGGTGTCCCAGCTCTGGCTCTATGGGGAAATCTCCCCAGCTCGTGTCTGTCTGCTCACACACAGTGTATCTGTGTATCTGTGCTTGGACCACTGCTCACAGTAGAGCCCTGATGCTCTCGTCATGCAGCTTTAGCCTCTCTCTCCTCCTCTGTGCTGTTTCCTCTATGGTTCCCACACACACACACACACACACACACACACGCATACACCTAGACACGCGCGCGCACACACACACACACACACACACACACACACGCACACGAGCACACGCACACGCGCACACACACACACACACAGGCACGCATCAGTGCACTTACGCACATGCACAGTGCAGTCGTGTGTCTCATACCTGAACAGTGAAGTGTCCGCACATAGAACTTTAGATGTGTGTGTGTGTATGTTGCTGTGCAAGGAGGGATATGGAATGGCACGACCATAGGCACTTAGGCAGGGGGAAAAGTACTTTATATACAGTACTTTATATACAGTACATAAAGTACTTTATATACTGTATACAGTATATACAGTACATAAAGTACTTTATATAATGTATACAGTATATAAAGTACTTTACTGTATATACTGTATACAGTATATAAAGTACTTTATATACTGTATATAAAGTACTGTATATAAAGTACTTTATATACAGTACTTTATATACAGTACTCTATATACAGTACTGTATATAGAGTACTTTATATACTCTGTTGTGGTAGACCTGCATTTAAACACAAGTGCAACTGCGGACATACTGTAAGTCATAGAGGGCTTTAATAATACAATAGTTACTAAAGCAGACATAACAATTATACCACAATTTTAAACCTCCCAGGAAATATTGGCACTATAAAAGAGTGTGTTAATTTTTAGCAATTACATTCTATTAAGATATTTTCACCATAAGATGCCACTTGCATGTCATTGGCTAGTACCTAGATATCACTGTACTCCTCTGAGAGGAGATGAATTATGATTACACCAACCCTGATGTGATAATGAATGTCATAACACATTGTATATAATGAAAGCCTTTTTTAGAATGTGTGAGCATATTTCTATTTCAATGTCTACAATTAACACTACGCAATTAGTGTGTTTAGCATGTGTCCCGTCTACAACCATGCCTTACTGTATGTCTGGAGATGCTAAGAACTCACGGCAGAACTTATGAGACCATATTGTATGTAAAGTTCCTTTATGTGAGCTTCACTCTTTCACCCACCGGGACACAGGTATGTCCACTGACAACGAACGAGCCTGGCGAGAGGGGGATGAGAAGTAAGAGACAGAGAGCGAGGAGTTCCAGCCCTCCCCTACTCTTCTCATTTGCAGGGCAGGATAACAGAGGCTACCACGGAAATGAAACCAAAGTAGCATTTCATTTCAGCTGTTCCTGTCCTTCCAGTGTTTGAATGTTCCCATTGCCTGCACAAAGCCAGTTCCCCACAGGAGCACTGCATAAACGCTGGTGAAGGCCTGCCCTTTAATCCGCTATAGAGAGCCCTATGATGAGGTGTATCATGGTTGTCATGCCTGACGCACTGCATGTGCGTGCGCACACACACGTGCGCACGCTCTGCGCTCGTCCGTGCGGAGGTGAGAGAGGTGTTGGGAGGTGCGGGTCTAGGGGTGTATGGGTAATGCCCAAAGCTGTAGAAAGAAATTGTCCACTGACCTGGGGGAAATACAGATCACAGTCTTGTTAGCTGGCCTGACATTAATCATACTGTAAGTCTTTAAGTCTCACAGTCTGCTCTTTCCCCTTTCCCTCTCCTCTCCTTTGGGTTCTCGCTTTCCCTTATTCCCCGCTTTGCATCTCTGTTTTTGATACAGGCTCCTTTATATGCATGTTTACTGTGCAAATCAATTGTAGATAGATGTGGAGAGTAGCCCAATGGGTAGAGAGCACAAAACACCAAAGCGAGAGGTAGAATAAGTCACGAAAGTTTCACAACATTAAATAACCAGCCGTAGGATTTCCTAACATCAGTTATTTACTCCCTAAAAGGGGCAGACGTTTGGTGTTAACCATCAATAAAGGTTTACAAGTGCGTGCTGAGGCACACATATGTGTGCATGTCGCTCTTCAGAGAAGGTCTTTGATGTCAGTGATGTGAACACACTTGATACACACTTTAATCGACATCAAACGCAACGGCAAGGATAAAGCGAGAGCAGAGCACTCTCTCCAAAGCGGAAAGATTTCTAACATATACTCTGTGTGTGTATGTTTGTGTGTGTGTGTGTGTGTGTGTGTGTGCGTGCGTGCGTGTACATCTACACACATGACATTTATCACTATAAGCACACCTTAATACTTAATGGTATAGCACCAAAGTACAACTTGTAAGAAATAAAGACACATTGTGTCTTGACACAGTGACAGGATATCACAGAGAAATACATGACACGACAGCTCAAATATGACCAGCCACAAGACTGCGGAGAACCTATCTTGATATAGTTGGAGAAAGAAATATGTCATTGTGACTTTCTCTTAGCCCACATCACGCTTCTTACATTTTTTAATGCATTTTTCATGGCTTGGATTGACCTCTGGGTCACGGAGCTCATATCAGTTAAATGTGCTCCTTGAGTAATGACCGCCTCCTTGTTTCGCTTAAACAAGTCTCTTAAATGCTGGTGAGTGTCTGGGAGATTAGCATAGTTAACGTTATATGACACAGCAATGGACTGCTGTTTACCAAATGTCCAACAGCTAAATCATAATTTCACATTCTTCATTTTCAACACTGATTACAGAGAGAGAGAGAAGCGCCAGTGCACTGCAGTCTTGTATTTCATACCATTACTGCAATGATATGCCACATGTAGTTGTGAGACCTTTTGTACTAAATACAATATGCATAATACAATCCAAAATGAACCAATGAGGATATAATTTCTATCTAAAACATTGTTTCACGTGCAGCAGCTTTCAAATCTTAGAGGAAATATCCTCTAGGTGTGTTATTAAGCAGCCGGGTGCATTCTCAGTTGAATAAACACAAGAGGTGCTTTGATAAACCATGAAGCTTTGACTTCATTGTGTATATTTGGGCTTCCACTGAAAACCATCCGCGAGAAATTTGCCGTGGACAGAGAGATTGGTTTGGCCACACAGCTTTCCGAAAGGACTGGCACTACAATAAACACAGGCTGTGCATGTGAAATGCAGCTGCACTTTTCTCCGGGGAAGTCTGTTAGCTCTTAATGGGAATTTTGTTTTGAATTTAAATTTGGAAAGGGGACGGGGGAAGGGGTTATTCTTTTGGATACTATGACATTGACAAAAAGATTCCCTATAGGTCTTAGCCTTGCTCTATACACCATTGCCGTAGGCCCTGCGTAAGGTAACAAAACAAGGCATGGTTTCAAAGCACACGTGTGTGAGTTTGTGTATTTGTTTAGTTGGCATTATGATTATAATCAACCTTGGGTTTATTATATTCTCAGGAATATTTTTCAAGGCCAAACACCACAAAGTGTTTTCACATATCACATTGTGCTACCTTCTTCGTTAACAAGATACAAGTACGTTTGATTGCAGCATAATATAGATTATTGCACTGCTTTGCATTCATGGGTGTGTGTGTGTGAGCAAGTATAAGAGAGATATATAGTCTGTGTATGTACGTATTTATTGACCCTTTGCCCCGTCGCTGTCTTATGTCTTTAAACTCCCAGGTGCCTGATGCTAGAAACTGTTATACGTGTGTGTGTGTGTGTGTGCGTGTGTGTATTGTGTGTGTGTGTGCGCGCACACGCACACAGTAATAAAAGCCTATTTCAAATTGAACCTCAGGGAGGAGAAAGGTGTAAAGTGACCCTGAATAATGAAGAAATTAAGAATATTAGACAATCACAAATTGCAGCTCTATTGCGTTTGTAGGTAAGTCATAATCGGCAAGTTAAGAGACACTTCCATAATTATCTTTGGAATGGTAGAAGGAGAGACAATAGACTCTCCATAATAAGTTAAAACAAATGGTCCTTAAAACAAAGAGTCCTGCATTTATTTATTCACTAAATGCACATGCTCAAACTGGGATATGTCACTCAATTTATATTGTTTGTGTGCTTTCTTGTTTGTAGGTATGCATGCGTGGGTCTGTGCTCTAAATGAAACAATCCCACAATGCAAGTTTGCTGGAAGCAGGGTAATCAAGAGGAGGAACAATACAAACAGATGTAGCGAAATCTCCATCAACAATTTACACATGCATGTACTGTACGCACGCAGGCACGCAGACAAACATCCACAGCACAAACGCTTGTGATCAAAACATCACAGTTGTATTGTGGAACCCTATTGACAAAGCAAATGGTTATAAACTGCATTGTTTGTGCTTATTGAAATAGCCACTAACAAACCATTTATTCCCCCATTTACATTTAAGTCTGTTGTAGCTTATCATACTGTACAGTTCTACTGTATGTACAGTACAGTATGTACACCATCCTTCCTCTGAACGACAATAATGACACTACAATGTTAAAAACAAATCCTACACTCCATATAGTAGGCTATGTTGTGTCTTAGAATGCAGAGGGAATAAGCAACAGGTGTATTCTATGCATTTATGAAACACATATTAGCATGAAAGCATTATGTTATTGACAATGCTAATTATAAAAAAGACGCATTACTGTAAGGCTAATTAAAAGTTATTCTCCTGGGAGAAAGGCGTTTAGGAATAACAAATAAATGCAGTAATCTTACAAAGGTAACCTGTGTTCTCACAATGACTTGAGACAAGAGACTAAACCCTACAATATTTTAAAGAAACAAACAATAATTCACAAAAGTATTTAAAATTGTCCATGTAAGTTTTCAGTAATACAAGTATTGTGTGAGTGTGTGTGTGTGAGTGATTTGCCTCCCTTGATCTTTAAACAAATGCATCAAGCTTTCTAAGGCCAGTCAAATCAATGACAGGGTTGGATTATTCAAGAGTGATGATCCACTTAACATTTCATATGTATAATGTTTTTTTTGCTTAAAGTTAATTGAATATGAACATTACAATGTTCAAGGAAGTAACACTGTAGAATCTACAGTGTAGATACTGTAGACAGACAGTAGACAATAGATGCATTACAATCTGATAAGAGCATTTTAAGCAAGGTTCTGATGGCTGCTCCTAATTGATATTCTGTGCATGGATGTGCAGGGCGAGGAAAAAGTTTAGGAGGAGCTGTGTGGCGAACTATGGTCTGTCAATAACACAGGTGAACCCTGTACCAGGTCAGGTCAGGTCAATGTGTGCCAAACTCTCCGGCAGACAGGATTGTTTGTGTGTTTGGGAGTGTCCAGCACTACCTGCATTCCAATAGCGATCCCATGTCTGTCTGTCTCCTCATGTCTCTGTCTATCTCAGCTACGGTAGAGGAGGTGAGGTGGATGAAATGCATGGATGGGTAGAGGCAGAAGCAGTTGCTTGGAAGGGAGGTTTCAATCAGTGAGCTTGGCAGTTGCTACTCAGCGGTGGAAAGCTGCAGGTCACAGCTCCATTTTAAGTGCTCCGTTCTGTGAATTTTCTCCACTAAGTGGTACTCCGCGGAACTCACTGGAACGCTGTCAGCATGGAAGAGTGAGCCTTGCTGGTACAGATGAGAGGAGAGGAGAGGAGAGGAGAGGAGAGGAGAGGAGAGGAGAGGAGAGGAGAACATAAGAGAGGAAATATAAGGAAAATAAATTAAAGTAAAGGAAATTATTAAAAAAAAAAGAATAATAATATAAACAGACTGAAAGAGCTTGTTTACTAGAATCTTCCGTCCCGTCTGACAAGTCTTCACTGTTGGCAACACAATGTAAATAAAAGAGAATGGTAGAACGACTTTGTGTGCTGACAAGTTAAGAGCAAGTCTTCTGCTGGCCTCATTTAGCCTGATACCTGACAGTTTCTCCAGCAGAACCCCAGGTTGGCTTTGTGATAGAGAACTCTCTAACCCCTACAGGAGATTGGCCAGCTATGCCTGGCTAATAAGAGTTTATAGAGTCATTATCATTGCCTTTTATCTACAAGGCCTTGTTAGGAGAATTATATCTTATCTTTCATCACTACTACAGTTGAAATTGTCACACAATGTCCGAAAATATGATCAATTTAGTGATTCCCTCGTTTAAAAATAAGCTTGGCAGAAATACTTGTAGTTAGTTTGTAAGTATAAAGTAATGACACAGTAGAGCAATATCACAACGGATAATTTAGTAGGCAGATACTTAAGCCTCATTTAACTGTGTATTGCCAGTGCAATAATAGTCTTCAATTAAGTGTTACGTTTAGGTCTGCAAGGGTAAATCCTGTCTACTGTATTATACTGTTGGTGCTAATATGGTGTATTTTATTCAGTCTAAAAGCCTTTACAACCATTATGTGTAATTAAAAGACAGCAATGGTTATATAGAAAAGGTTTTATAGAAATGGTTAATAGAAAGTGTTTCAGTGAAATTTATAAACAAATTTTTCTATTAATGTTTTACAACAGTAAGTCATTAAAAAAATACTATATATATAATAATAATACTAGATAATAATAGATATATAGGCAATTTGCTTCATGGAATAGAGACAAGGAAAAAGAGAATAATGCTGAAAAACATGAGAAGCATAAAATGGCGGAAAAAATAAAGAAAATAAGTAAGGAAGACGAAGATAAGGAAGACAAAAGAGGCTAGAGGAAAAAAAACACATGCACGCACACACACACACACCCACACAAACACACACACCATCTATGGCTCCAAAGCATCTAAATTGAGTGTAAATAAAGAAGTTCAGCAGTGTATGGTCGTGGCCCTATTACCCATGCAGGAAGAGTAGCGATGCGATGATGGAGTGGTCTTTGGACTAACAATGCCCTGCCATCAGATGAGCCACATGTTCATCCCTCAACCCCTTCCCCCTCCTCTTTTCCAGCACGCCCTCCCCAGACAGGCGGTTATCGGAGCTTTTATGAGCGATGATGTTAATTATGTATCCGACTATTTTTACGCTGAAACAAGGGCAGATCAGATCATTACTGGGGCTCCTGCTGAAGACAGGCTGACAGGTATGGTGTGATGGCAAAGTGGGGCAGACAGATAGGTAACAGAGGCTAGCGATTACCCGCGGATGAGAGATGGAGGCGGTGGTCAGAGCGGTCGTCATTAATCACACACCGGTCGATATGTTGGAACAGCACTGTGGCCTTGATGAATGGGCAATATTTTCAGCTGGAGTAAATAGGTAAAGTGTACAATTGTTGAAGAAATTTTGCTTCACAGAAGTAATTCCCTCTGCTATTCATTCATAGTATGTCCTATGGCCTTTTATTAATCATCGTCATATTTAACGGCCACACGACAGAGGTCGGTGGAATTTGCAGTGTCAGTAACAACAAAAATGCAGATATCAACATCAAACAATGTCTACCGATATAGAATGTCACAGCAGACAATAATCATATAATTGACACAGGTGTCAGGGTTAGAGAAGTGTTCAGTCATGTTTGCATTTATAGAAACATGCTTTTAAAACAAGATGTTTTGGTAGGCAGGGACATATTAACCTGACGTGCCAGAGGAATTGTTGTCACATGTCCATCTGGGGAGCCGTACATTAAAACTGTTTGTGAATGGCAGGTACTTAAAAACAACACTTGGCAGTTGATTGGATGAACCATCTGGTAGTAGTTTTTGCTGTCGGCACACCTAAACCACGCCCGTATAGCTATCAATACGACGCTGATGGGAAAGTTCAGTTGCTAGTCGGACACATTCAAAATGATTCCTATGCTTTCCACACTGGATCTCACGGCAAAATTTAACTAAAGCTCGCGAGATCATGTGGGGCTAGGAACCTAAAGCACCTACTATAGGGTACACACCTGGTTCAAATGAATGGTTCATTATCAGGCTGCTAACGACCCATTCATTTGAATCAGGTGTGTTGAAGCAGAGAGACATCTAAAACATACAGTGGCCCTCCAAGACCAGGGTTCCCCACCCCTGCTTTAACACATACATGTTGTATGTTATTATAAACACACACTACCCCTTTAAATGCAATAGTATCATAACCATAATATGAAGTCTTTTTGACATTAAGGTAATTTCCTCTACTGTAGCTCTAGTGTTAACATACTGTTGAACATTACAGTATTACAGAGTTATTGACAGTAACAAAGAACTGACTCTGAGACATTAAATCATAAAATATCTCTGCCTTGGCTATTTGAATGCTATGAATGGCAGCCTGCTGGTCTATATGCTGTGTGGAATTAGAACTGTCTCCTTCAGTCACTGGCTGCACGGTGGAGACACACACAGCATGCCCTCTCGCTGAACGAGACACTTGACCAATCAGATCAACCAGAACGCTCCGGTTGGTGGGAGATGGCTATTCTCTGTACTGGATGTTGTCTGTGTGTGTATGTGTGTGTGTGTGTGGATATCCCTGAATGCATGATGAACATACATGCACGCACACACACACACACACACACACACACACACATGCACTCACAAACATGAGCATGCAGACCGTCTGCGAGGTCAGATCCATGACTCTGCTGTCTGAGCAGCTCACCTTTTTGGCCCTGGTTGTCTCCTCCCTGTCCCTCCTCTCTCCTTCTCCCCCCATTACATGTCACTCCTCCAGCTCTCTCCTTCCCCGATCACTCCTGCGCCTCCTCTTCTCCTTGGCGGCTCAGCTCCTGACCCTGCTGCCTGACCCACACTGGTCTCCATGCCATTCCTCCCAGTTACACCAGCTGAAATTCAACTAGCTGGCCCGCACCTCTTGGCTGTTAGTGCCAGCAGCCTGGCTGTGTCTCCACACTTAGGGAGTGTCCACCTCATTGTTGAACAGCAGGTGCTCGGCTAGACATTTGTGGTCCAAATTCGGCTTTAGTATCTCCTCCTTCCATTCCTGTGGGACCACACTGTATGCTATACGAAATCTGAAAATAATAATACATATACTGTATAATGCCAGTGGCAATGCGTGTTTGAGTTATGGTATTCTGATGGAACAGTTGACTTGAGTTGGCACTTTAATTCAACTGTAACCTACACCATTTCTTCCCTTTTTATCTTTTGGCACCCTGAGTGTTTTCCTCACTCAGAACCCATGCATCTATCCGCCCCTGTACCAGTCCAGATCAGACCTAGACGGCCAACTTATCAGCCAGCCCAACAATCTTCTCTCTATTACACCACAAACAAATTGGTCTGTTACACCTCCGTCTGGGACCAGATTGCATTTCTCTTCTCATCCTTCACAGACTGGCCATTCTTTCTTCTTGACTGTGACATCCTTGGTTTCCCGCTCCCCCACTCCACCCGTTTTCTATCATCTGCCTCTAGTCGGACCAGCATTCTATCTTAATGAGCGTGCACGCTGCTGACTGTAACCGTTGGCACTGATCAAACACGGACCTTCTCTCTCACACCAGGTTCCGTCAGGGTGTTTGTACAACAGCCACAGAAACAACAGAACTGCACTTTTCCAAGTGAGACATCTATCTTAAGACAAGGTTTCTCGTGGGTTGTTTTGATGATGGAGGTGGGTGGCGGTGGGGGGAGATTTGTGTTGGCTGATCCCACAGCCTTTAAAAAAAAAAGAAAAAAGAAAGTCCTTCAAATGTCTCTGTCTTCATACTTGTACTGCAATTTCTCTGACTGTGTGATTTTAAATGATCTCTGCTCAGATATGAGGGTTTGGCAGTGAGTTAAAGTCTTAACTGCAGCTTTGCAGTTTCTTCCAATACTCTCTGCTGAGTAAAATCATTTAACCCCAGGATGCTATTGGTTTTCACTGCAGGCAGAGACACAGTGCTGAAGATATACTCCATCACTTACTAAAAAACGTATCAAACCATTCAAACACATACTGGAGATGTACAGTACTTCATGTACATACAGTACACACTATACACACAGTACACAGCTATATCTTACTGTAGACATGATGATTTATCATGTTGCCTCAGTCAATGCAGCCTAAAACATTGTTCTCATGCATGTCCCATTGTCTCGTGAACCTTCTGTGAATATGGTTATACAGAGTGAGAGATATTTGATGGAAGGATGAGACCAGAAGAAGAGATACAAACTGTGGTATGCTTGGATTTGGGAGTTTGAAATACTGTAGTTACTCTGTTAAGGCATCTCTGTGTGTACAGACTGTGGAGTCCATGTGGCATGTACGCTACTATAAATGCAGGATGACAAACAATGTATTCAAGATGATCATGGATGCTACAGCGCTTTATATAAGGGAATGGAAGTTATAGGCCAATATGTAGGCTATGGAATTTATTTGACAGGGTAAAAATGATGCGTATGCATCACATAAAGTACAAATTAGATGCATATGCAGTCTCCAGCCAAGGCTAAATTGCAAATGCAATGCAAATGATTTACTGTATCATTGCATTAGAGGTTCCTGGTACCAGAGATGTATAAAATTAACTTTTTAAAGCTAGCGTACTACAGTATGTGAAATATGAATAGGTCTACAGTACTTCTGTAGATACAGTGTTTGTATCTGAAGGTATACTCATAGCATTCCCATCACTAAATATACCTTCTGTATATTTCACATAGCGCTGATGAATGAAGCAGGCAGAGGAGAGCAGATAAGACCATCTTGTCAAAACTGACAAGCACCTTATGACAGGCACCTTATGTTTCTCCAGAATAAATTTGCGTGTTGCTAGCATTAGTCATTTAGTGTGCGAGTTTCAAGAAATGACAATATAAAGTAATCTTTGAAAAGTATTCAGTGAAATAAATCAATTTAACATTGTGTGACTACAGAAACATTGTTAGGAAAATCCCTCTGGGTCACAGGGAGAGTGCATACAGTATGTGTCTTACCAGAGAATAAGTTTGAAAAGAACAGTGGGGCTTGAAGTGATCTCAATTCTAATCACGGCATCATTCAAGTAGACCACGGAGCTCTCAGTCGAAGCCTGCCAATGCTGCCAGCACCCCGCCCGCATCACCATGGCACACAAAGGCAGGACACATGCATGTTTCCATGTGGAGCGTGGCCATGGAGCTGAGAGATAATCGTACCCTGCGACTCCCATCCACTATCAAAGAAAGCAGATGCACTGTGGCTGACAGCAGCTAGACCCCCCACCCACCCAGCCACCCCTTCCTGAACGCACTCCCACCCCCCACAGCAGTCTGTTGTGTTCGGACGCACGTCGCCCCGCCATGCTGTACTTTATATGTTCTGGATTCATCTGGTTTTCACTGGATTACACACACTTACATTAAAATCCCAGACAGAATTCATTTGTGAGGTAATCAGGGGGTGAAAACATTCACTTCATGTATAAATACATTCAAGTCATGTTGCAGGAACTTTCATTCAAAGTTACTTGCGGTACAAATACAAGTATTACAGTCTAAATCAATGTAGTATCCCACTTGCAGCCAGGTACAGTATATAATACATCCTTCATAAATAAATAAATATTTAAACATGGAAAACATCATACCAGACACAGAAACAATTCTCCAATACGGTAGGGCTTATGCATCTTGCTCAAGGATGCATACAGGTAGGCCTGCATGTTGGTGATCGAACTCACAACCGAACACCCCAGACCGCTATATCCTTCACTAGTAATGTGAAGGGACAGTGTAGGTGGCAGCATAGCTGACGTGTGCACTACATAATGCTCACAAAACACAACAAATACAACGTGAAGACTTTCAAGCAAATGCATGCATACCTGTTACTGGTATTGGCTGTTGGCATGTAATGGCTCAACATTAAGGCACATGCAGTACAGGTTACATTTTATGGCATAGAAATACATGTTCAGACACTTTTTCTAAGAATGTTAAATAGTACAGCTCTCCCGCGTCTTGTCAATGTGGCTCCGTTACAAAAAACTGTGAAGACCTCTGCAGTACACCATTGTGCTTCATCACATGGCATGGTCAAAGCACCCTGAACATGTTTGGAAAAGCAGGAAAACAATAATAAAAGTGAATAAAGTGGAAGTGTGGGGGTCGGGGATGTGTATCTACTGTGGGTTGTGTCTGTTCATTTCAATAAGCGTCACTTAGACAAGCCCCCATTTCCCAGCAACACTTTCTACATTCCAACATTCCTGGATTCAAACCACCACAACTATCAATCTCAATAAAGTGTCCAATACTTGAGATACAGCAAAAGCTAAATGCATTTCCGCTGTGGCAGTTAGGTTTGGTTACATCCTATCACTGCTATAATACTGTACTGTACATTACTATACTAATTGTACATTTTCTGATTGGCGTTGTTACCAACTTTTGGTAGGAACTTACCTACACCGGAAAAACAATTTAATTATGAGTATATAGTACAGTGTTGTTGATGACATTGTGTTTTAATAACAAAGTTGCCATGATTGATATCATGGAAGGAAATGGCAAACAGTACACCAACAGATCTAAAGCGGACGAAACAATAAACATCATGTCAAGATAAGTGCACTAACACGACTACAGACAAAGCTCAGCGTAAGGCCAATGGAATAATCATGAATAACCTGATGAGTCCTGCACAACTAATAACCGTGTCATATTCACCTACAGGTTATAAGGCTTAATGTGGTACCCATATGCCTGACAATGAAACACATAGAGGTAACAATATGCATCTGTGTGATCATGTGGCAGGCTTATTAACAACTCATTTCCTAATATAAGTCATGACGATCATCTGAACCTGTGGGGATGCTGCTTGACATATCTTCATTGGTGATTTATCATTGTGTATTTGTGCATGCATGTATGTCTGTGTGTGTATGTGTGTACATCATGTCTTGGATACAGTCCAAAAAACATGGAGGAGGATAATAGAGGTTACATTCAGAAGATGTTTGTGGGATGTGCAAATCATTTCATATGTCGATATCTTACTGAAATTGAGTGAGATATACATGTATATATAATTACTCTAAATACTGTAATGAAACATGAATCTATCAATTTGCCAGTGAATCAATATGATATTATGATTAGGTTTGATTTACATCAGGGAACACGAGAACATGTCCTATATAATTGTGGCGAAAACTTCCAAAACTCACTCAGTCAATTGGGACTGATTTAGAGAAAATCGTGTTTTAGCTTTCTAGCATTCTATTCTAGGCTGAAAAATGCAGGATGGAGTGAATTTTGGCACTTTTTTCATTTGCAGATTATGGAAGTCCTTAAAAGGCATAAAATGCCACCAATAACTCAGAATTGACCAAATAATAACTGAGTAAGTTTTTGAAAATTTTCCTCAATAGAGAGCCCAAGTCACCTCCGCATTATGGGACCTTAGTTCGAAAAAATATGTATGGTAGTCAACGAACGGCAAGAATAAAATAATTTTTTGATCCCGTTTAAATTGTGACATGAAGTACATATGATGTTTATTTAAAATAAATATTAACTATAATAATTAGTAAGACTACAAACCCATATAGTAAGTCATGTAAAGTGACGTCATGATGTTCTCGCGCCACAACCCTCAAAGCTTTGTTTTGGTGACGTATATTGTGTGAGAAAAAACTCTCTTCACTGAGTGGTTACACACAGTTATAGTTTTACAACAAACTGGGACTTTTTTGACTTTAACAATTATCTTTTACATAGACAAACATCATACACACAGCATGTGTTTTCAAACCATACTTTTTTTTTTTCAAACAAAGGTCCCATAATGTGGAAGTGACATAGGCTTTCTATTGTGTGTTGTACATCTTCCAAAATTGCACAACATTTTTTAAATCAGTGAATCAATCACTCCTGAAATCCTGTTGTTATATACAACTTCCTACTTTTTAGTATGTAGTGAGATCTGTAGTGAATAAAAAAAAAAATAATAATATGTATATGCCTCCTACAAAATCTTTTGTTGAAGCCAAATCAAATTGGTTAGAAAAGCACAATATTAGAAACTTTTCCTTTGTTCATACTTCACTAGATAGCTCAGTAGAACACATATGACCATCATGCGTTATTGCAATGGTAATCATTTCTTGAATCATTGTGTTGTCAAACCAACAGCTGAATGTGGCTTCTCATGGGATGACTAAAACAACTAGCTACAGTAATTATGCCTAGAGCTTGTGCAGAATGCAGCTGCTCGATTGTTGACTGGTACTAGGAAGAGGGACCACATCGCTCCGATATTGGCTTCCCTTCACTGGCTGCCAGTCTAATATAGAATTGATTTTAAGGTGCTGCTACTTGCTTTCGAGGCATTAAATTGATTGTATATTTCAGATCTCCTTACATTATATTTATTTATTCATTGTTAAAGGCAGGGTTAGTCATTCTTGCTAACTTCAAGCTAAAATCTAAACAGTATAGTGGCGGTGCATCACACAGAAATGCATTGTGAAGTAAAGCGTAGTGCTAAGGCTTTGTTGATACGAGTCGTGTTTGCCACTTTGTTTCTGTTACAAATATGCAGTTATGTTGTCAGATTATTTTTTCAACACACACAGAGAATGGTAAACTAGCGAAACGTGATGAGATATTTGTTGAATTGAATTTAATGTGTTTTTGATTGCATTTAGCTTGCAATAGCTGACTTTACCTTTAATTGCATTGTTGTTTACAGCACTTTGGTCAGCATTGTCTGTTTTTAAATGTGCTTTATAAATAAACTGACTTGATTTACCATTTTAGCAGATGCTTTTATCCAAAGCAACTTACAGTGAGTAAAGTTCCATTAGCACTAGCATTAGAGGGCAGATACAATAAGGGCTACTGTAGGCAAAACTGCTTACTGTACAGGTAAAGTGGGCGATCAAACTCATCACCTTAGGGCTGAGGGACCCAGCCTGAGCAATATCCTCCCCATAGTCAAGAGTTCAGTTAGAATAAAACCCACACCTTATTTAACAACACAGTCGTAAAGGGACACGAACACAGCATCTTCTGTGTAAACAAACCCTAGCAGTTCCCGTATAAGGAACCGCCTGGCGTGAACCCCCTATCAGCTCCTTATTTCCAGTCGTGACTCTCACAGAGCTACCTGCTGTTGGTATCAGAGGATGATGACGATGGAGGAGATGATCATTTGGCTGATGGTGATGCCGTTGAAGACGGTGAAGTGGCACTGCTGACAATACCACCGCTCAGTCTTACGCAGTACGGAGTGAAGCGCAGCGTACATGCTGGCCATATCAGGCAGACAGCAGGGGGCCAATCTGACAGCAGCCATCCAGGGGATATCACATTAAATACAGTAGGGGCGAATGTGATTCGTGGTCCTCTTGACTGTCATCATCAGGCCTCCAGCAGCTTCTGGATTACATTCGGAAGGGCAGCGAGGAAGAGGGCACCGCAATTTATTGGCGGGTGTTCTGAATGTTTCTGAATGTAGTGTGACACAGTGTTTGGGATATGGAAAACTGTGCCTCTTTGGAGGGGGGCGGGGAGGGGAGAAAAATGGCACAGCACAGCATTGCTTTTATGAATCAATATATTTACCACTGGCGGACGAGACTTGTCTCAGTCACTGCTTCACTTCATACACTGTCAAACACTTTCAAGTGTGGTCTTGCCTTGTAAGGACACACATGCGCCTCAGCGAATGTCTCTATCTCTCCGTGTCACTTTGATGGTGACAGCTTCTCTTTGGGCTCTTTGGGCTTGGTGGATGGAACCATTTTTGTGATATGCCGCTCCGCTTGGAAGACGAAAGAGTGGCAAAGAGGATCGTTGTGGAAACGGAAGACCTGCCACAGACGGCGGGGTCTTTTTCCGATTAAAATAGCGCGTTTCAGAATGGCGCGCCGCGGCAGTCGTGAAGCTGTGTGGCCGCACGGCGGCCGCGGTCGATAGCACTCTACCACGGCAGAATATGAAAAGTATTGATCTGCTTTTACCTTGGACGGCTCAGAGCACACGGCCTGTGATGTTTCTGTATCCAACCTTCAAAGTCAATATGCTTTCCTCTACATCACTTCTCTTCGTAAAGAGCTAAGAGAGAGAGGGAGCAAGAGAGAGAGAGAGAGAAAACAGATTCCTGCAACATCAGACAAAGAGGCCTCGTCTGTGAGGTTCACGTTGGAGCTTCACGTTGGAAGGCCAGGTGGTTGTGTCATGCTTGTTACCTCCAGCGAGCGATGCGATTGATGTCAGAGAGGAGGGCGGAGAGGTCTAGAGCAGGGGTGGGCAATCCATGTCCTGGAGAGCCATGTCTCACTGCTGCAACACACCTGATTCATATGAATGGATCGTTTTCAGGCTTCTGCAGAGACTGTTAACAATCCATTTATTTGAATCAGGTGTGTTGGAGCAGGGAGACTTCTACAACATGCAGGACAGTGGCCCTCCAGGACCAGGATTGCCCACCCCTGGTCTAGAGTCACAGAAGGTGTGTTTACATGGACCCTATTGTTCCGATTGGAATGGGTTATAAGCCCAACCCGAAAGAAAATGCTCCATATAAACACCTCAGTCAGAAGAGAAAGGCCCAACCTGATTGATATTTCATTCCGAAGCAGAAGGGTAGTGTAACCCGTTCCATAACCCGATTGAAAGTCTATAATTTAAACCTTTTAACCCGATAACTTCCTTGGTGTGTTCTTCTGCACATGCCCCGTCTTAGCCGGTAGGCTGTTCTGCACAGCCACTGGACAAAGTCTGAACAAACCAATTGTGGCATATGTGAATGGGAGTAAAGTACGGTGACTTCGTCGAGAGCCGTAGGCCAAATATCTCCACCAGTCACACAAGTGATGCTAGCCGGTTTTAGCATTTTAGCTAGCAGGACACGTTTCATTACCAAACTAGAATGTGTGCGTTTAACATCTATTCGGATAAATTGCGACTCAGCATGTAAACACCAGACCCGATTAGATGACAAATGATAGTTGATAATCCCTGCCGCCGTCGTGATTTTCAAACATTAATTGCTCTGATTATTTTGACTGTAACAAACTTTTTTCAATTAAGAGTATGTATAAGTGAAGCAAATCAAGGTTTTACACAAAAGAGTCTCTTTAAACATTAATGATTCATAGACAATACACATCACAAACGCACAACATATACAGTATATATGTAGACATTGGGAGATATATACAGTATATATATATATATATATATATATATATATCCCAATGTCTCTTTTTTCATTCATATGTAGAAGTAGATGTCGAACATGATGAGATTAACCTGAAATGTGTCAATGGAATTGATACCAAGATGAATTGACAGAAAAGCAGATCTCAGATAAGTGAAGCCTTTTGCATTGAGACAAGCACAGACTCTATGGAGGATCCACACTGCTAAATCTTGTACACTGGTGGATCAGAGGGAGAAGCTCTACAGGGAGTTATACAAAGAGACAGACAACCAAACACCAGCAGAGGAACCGATCTCAGATGAGATCAGAAAGCTGCTCTGCCGAGTAATGAACGCAGGAAAATCGAAATGGAAAGGCTTTTACCCCGTTTGCATTCCATAGGATATTTTGCATCGCACTGTTGAAACATGGTGGTGAATGGTACCGGTATGGGAAAATGCTTTGCCTGATGTTGCAGCCACAGGCATCAACACAGGGTTCCTGAGCTGGGCAATCTCATGCGGTCATAATCATCAGCTCTATTCAAATAAAGACAGAATGGTAAAGAGAAAATGGGAAAGAAGAGAAGACTGATTACAATTGAGTGAGTAAATGCACCAGGGTGGCTGAGAATTGGACACATCTGCTGCGATCAGAGGGGTGGTGTTTCTATGCAGACCTAAAAGTAGCAGGATTAACCACTGGCCACGGGGCTATTGATGTTATTGAGCTGGCAGGCTGATGAATGGAGTCCGTACACAAGCTGGTTTCACAGGGGAGACCGTTTGAGACAACATGGATCATGTGACATACATGGTTACATTAAACGGTTAAAAAAGAATGATTAAAAATAGTCACATTAAATTGTTACAGCACTGTATGCAAAAGATTTGTCTGAGGTGGCTTTTCGCAAGCAAATATTCGGCTGATGATGTCAAGATGGTTTCGCTCTATAAACAAGTTGAATACAGTAATAAACTGTAATAAACATAATAAATATTTAACATAATTTGAAAGTATTATCATTTAAGTCCTACTATAATAACATACATATAACAGAAATAAGTTTTTCTTGTTGAAACAGTAATGTATTGATACATCGCTAGAGAAGATCGCCCAAAATGTTGCTATTTCAATATTTTTACCACCACATACCTGATAGTCAAAGCTAAAAAATGATAAGCATTGCTTTCATAGCAATGCTATCAGATTATTCCCAACTTCAGGACAAATAAATCTAATAGCCACATGTGGTTTCAGTTTGACCTCCTGGTAAATCACATGTAATCAGATAAATACATGTTCTCAATCCCACCTTAGGCGTTCATGTCACATTTCACTGTATTTATGAGCTAACACAAGTTGGGTGTAACTTAAATAATCAAATGACTAGGTCAGGGTGGCTGCTGATAATGGACAGTATATTACATTCCTGGCCGCCTCAGATGGGGAAGGCCAGACCCAAGTATGACCAGGGGATATCTGGATCCTGTACGATCACAATCTTGATATTATTTATGACACAGAATCAACTGATCACACCTGGTCTTCTTCGATACTGAGTTAGAGAGAGCTGAATCCAAACAGCCATGCAGGGCGACAAGCCAGACCGGTGTCAGGCCCAAGAAAGATGTACTGTATGGTGGAGGACTTGGAGAACAATCAGAAGGCTGTTCTCCCAGTCTCAAATCTTCTAGATAAACAATAAGTTGGCTTCCAAAGTAAGATCTACAAGTGATATTTTACCTAGTATTGTCTGCTTTGTATTCTGTTTTGCCTCATACTGACAGTTGAGGCCTAATAGCAGTATACTGTAGAGTACTGTAGATATAATTTTATTAAAGGGATTTTGAGGCCTAATAGCAGTATACTGTAGAGTACTGTAGATACAATTTTATTAAAGGGATTTTGAAGCCTAATAGCAGTATGCTGTAGAGTACTGTAGATATAATTGTATTAAAGGGATTTTGAGGCCTAATAGCAGTATACTGTATACTGCAGATATCATTTTATTAAAGGGATTTTGAGGCCTAATAGCAGTATACTGTAGAGTACTGCAGATATAATTTTATTAAAGGGATTTTGAGGCCTAATAGCAGTATACTGTAGAGTACTGTAGATATCATTTTATTAAA
>JAODUE010011086.1:0-27489 GCA_027564755.1 Amblyopsis hoosieri | reverse complement strand
ATTCACCCTAACCTGCTGGGTGCGCTTGGTTAAAAAAGAGTGGTACCACTTGATAATGGAGGGATTGACGTTCATCTTTTGCAATGTTTTCAGGAGAACATAGGGCTGCAGGGTGTTAAAGGCTGAACTGAAGTCTTATATTATAAGGTTATATTATGGGCATTGCTGAAGCAGTATATTCTCCTACACAAGGCCTCGTCGGGGCCACTACACCTTGTTTTCTGTGCCTCTGCATTCCCTTCCTGTTTCTGAACCCTACTTCTACTGACATCACAAACGCCACCCATGTCAACCAGGCGCATACTCACTCTGGGATAGGGGAACTGACACTGGAGGGTGCAGGGAGATGGGCAGATGAGATGCTGCTATTGGTTAGACTTAAACCCCATTTGAGTGTGTGTGTGTGTGTTTAGAGGTGTTTACTGATGAACACCATAACAGTACAGAACAGCGTTTACAACATATATCCATTGGCATTTCCCACAGGCAAGATGGCAGAGTTTGACAAATCAATACCTGTTATTTTCTCTGCAGTCTCTATCAATTTTAATTTGCATCTCCGGTTTAAATGTAAACATTGATAATGTAGCGCAGCTACTGTTGTGTACATATGCATAAAGCAGACAATAAGCAAACATGTCAGTAGTAAAAACAAAAAAGGACTTAAAATTGAACTTTTTGCACATTTTGAGAAATGTGGAAATCAAGCATAGCACTGTCCAAACATCTCAAAAGAGCCTGCATGTTTTTGTTAGATTCCACCTCTGGCACATTGAGTTGATAATGATCAGGGTCATATCTGGAGTAAACCGTTGACATAGCTCTAATCTATTGCAGAGTGTAGGAAGTCTGGCCTACCAATGTCTACATCAGCGTATTCTCTTATCAGCCTCCTGTACTCAGGCTCAAGTCACCTGCTTTATCGCTGCTGGGTCAATGATTATTATGGCAATCCCTTCCGTTGTCATAGGGACAGTGGATTTTTCTACAGGTACACGTGCAACTATGGACACTTGCATCCACATACAGACAGCTCTGCTCCCATTTGTCCTGGCTATTACATTATTAGAGTCACTACACATACTGTAGACAATGCTTGTTCCCTTTCTTCCATCATGTGTCGTCCCCCACTGTCTCTTTCTATTCTCAGACTGGAACCAGACAGAATACAGTCTGCCCTCTCCGTATGAACGTGGAGATGCAGGGAAGAGCTTGCCGCTTGCCCTACAGTACCTCACACCTTTCTGGGTGTCCATGTTAGGCATTGGTTCTGTGGCTGCTACTGCCATGTCCTCCATGGACTCTATGCTGCTTTCTTCTGCATCAATGTTTACCCAAAACATATACAAGAGCACTTTGGTGGTGGTAAGTGGAAATCTATTCTACTGTGTGGTCGTCCCTCAGCTCATCTTTTTTAATCTATGAGCAAAACAAAAACCACATTCAATGATTTGTAACATCTCACCTTGACTGTTGCAATTTCCTGCACTCTCACCTACTCTCTCGAGAACTAAAAGCAGTTGTGTCAGGCTTTCGCTGGCAGAATTTGTCTTCCAGTAACTTTAAGACCATTCTGCTTATATACTGTTAGATACTGATATCACACAGGCTATTATCGAGCACTATGTTCACAAGATATACTGTATGTCCCAAGAGCCAAAGAAATCTGCAGGTTTTAAAGCATATTGTAGATGGAGATGTACTATGGAATGCTTTGCCAAATGAACCCACTATAGACTGAATTGAATCTGTGAACTTTACCATATAGACTACTGTATTTTACTTCATTATATTATTTTCATTCTTTTTTTTTAATAACAATAATATTATGAATATTATTGTTATTTAAAAAAAAGAATGAAAATAATAATATAATAATAATAATATATTATTATTATATTATTATTATTATTATTATTATTATTATTATTATGTTTAAAATGGTCTATGGTTTTTCACTGTATGCATTTACATGTACTTATTGCATTAACTTGATATGCCTTTACTTTGTTGTCTGTGTGCTACAGTAGGTGCAGGTGTGCTAAAATCCTTAAAGATGATAATGCACCTTACATTACTAAACATATAATTTTACTCTACTTTGCACTTCTTTTTGTGACAAAGGCAATGTGCAAATATGGCATAAAGGTCTAACAGTGTTCTAAATAAGTACTGTGTGTGTATACTGTATTTTGAGGTAGACCTACATTGCTCCTGCCCATTTAAATAGAGTTACGTGAGAGTTTTCGGTATAAATATTATTGCAAATAGTCCCGAGAATAATTGTTGTATTGTAACTGTTTTGTACGTTGTAATTAATAATAAGTTTATTTAATGACTTAAATATAATATAGCCAACATACAGTATAATATATTATAAAAGCAATGTATCGTATGGTTGGAGCTAAATTGAGAAAAAACGAATAGAATAAAGGTTTCTCTATTTGAAAGTACTATATCGTATGACCTACATTACATTATAACTGCAACTGCAATGCCAATTTTCAGCAGCAGAGGGAGCCTGTAGGACACATTTAATCTGATCCTAGTCTGAAAACACTAAAATATGCAGTTACACATTGCTTTATAATTAGATTCTAATAATCCTACAAACCTAAAATATTAAATCTGATAGACATTGCCTATTAATATACACAGAGACCATTTATTTAATTAAAATACCCTATGCCATTCCAATTTACATGTACAATGTTGCTAAATTTGTTTTCTGATCTGTGCTTTCTTTTAGAACGCCCAAAAAAACAAAAACAAAAAACCAAAACAGATTTTCTATATTTTAAACAATATCGAATTACCTCATGTAGTCCTAAAATATTACTTTGTTTCAGAGAAAACAAAAGCAGTAGCCTACCGATTTTTTAAAATTTTATATAATTTTGTTATAATTGCTATAATGTAATCATAATTTGTTACACTTCAAACATTTTACAATGCAATTTGTATGTTGCAATTATTTAACGGGCATATGCAGTCAAAATCACCAGCATGTAATAGTCAAGTATACATTTTATATATATCCTGCTTAGACAGAGGCAATTGGCGTATTGCTACTATACAAATACGTTTAGTATCGAAAAACTATTATTTTACCAGTCTCCAATTTATCACTTTTGTTGACTGCTTTAAAAAAGTTTTATATGCCCTTTAAATTACAGTGAACAGTTTGGACAAATGTATGTCTACCTGCCTAATAGGGCTACTTTTCAGGCTAATCTTGTATTGATTCAAGCTGTGCAATCGTCCCTAATAAAATAGTATACGGCTATTGCTACATCCAATAGCTGCTAATAAATAAAAAAACATGGATTTATTAAAAATAGACTATAGCATACCGTGTCCTATATTTTAGGCTATACAATATTTATAATGTGTCTCGATTGTTAATTCTTAGCAAATTACGTGAATTAAACAGTTACTATACTACTCATAAATCGTCTTGCATGTTATTGATGTATGAATGATATAGCATACACAGTGTAAATACTGTACAGGCATATCCGTTTAGTCCGTCTCGGATTTTATTTTGAACCCATGACGATGTTGTCCGGAATGCAACCTATCATAGGCTACATCACTGGGGACATATAGAAATTAGACTGAACTGAATAGTGGTTATATTCGATAGCCAGATATATCTCATGCAATTGTAGACTGTAGACTATTGTCGAAACCAAACCAACAATAGTCTGCTATGCCTATTCATAAATTGTCCACGAAATCATCCCCAAAAGGCTCCATAATGTAGGTTATATTTGGTATAATTCCATTACGTTTGGAAGTATAGAGAAATTTAAAATGATGTGTAAAGTCCTACATTTTCAAGGAACCGTAGCCAAATCCTATTCCTTCCACTTATCCTTCATCCTTTCGATCTCTCGATAGCAGCTGCCTTGTCTATATTGTTGAAAGTAGCCTAACCTAGAGGCTATACAATTTATTCGTCTATTTGAAAAGTCTGGGACATGTGCTATTTATAGCCTAATTGTAGAACATCTATCTGACAAGAAATTCTGATGATGCCGACGGATGATTCTTCAGGTCTTGATTCGCATTTTCTGTCACGTTGTAGCATGTGTGCCGTAGCCTAATCTGTAATCCACTCCATCTTTTACAGCAAGCATTCAGCTACCTTAGCCGTAGTGCTGTGTGTTTCTGAGTGAGAAAAGCCGACTCTTGTTTACAGCAGTGATTCTACGAAGAGGGGTCCGACCGCTTACCTAGGCAAGGCAAATCGTGGGATTTATAATAGATCTACGTGACTCGCTCCACGTTATATCAGTATAAAACCTAGACTAGCCAACTCCGAAAACATGAAAAATGCTATATCCACCCAAACCAAAGCCATCTAGATGAAGACCCATTTTATTGCGTGGCACCAGTGTTTTTTCAGCCGCAAATCGGACGCGACGGCGTTTACGGCAAGGCAAGGAGAAGTCTACGCAGAGGGGTGAAATCAGTGGAACGGTTTCTGTCTTGGCGGATGTCTGCGGGTCGAGTGCTGGCGCGGCTGAATGGGACATTCTAAAGATTTTCATTCATTTTTCGTCGCAGTCACCACCCTGTAACGTAGGCCTATCTGGACGTGTTTTCCCACGCGTAACCTATTTTACCATAGCCTACAGTAATCCAAACGGGAATCATTGTGAGCGACTTTGGAATTATTGTGGTCTAGTCTGTAAACAGGCCTGCTCGTAACGCATTGTGGAGTTTCAAGAGATGGAGACTGAGGATGTGGACTACCATCATCTGTCGAGTAAAATCAGTGGCTTGCGTGCCATGCCAGCCAACGTCAAACTATATTCTGCATGGCAAAAATAGCAAACTGTTATATGTCCGTTATATATTTTTTCGTTTAGCCTAAATCAGCAATAGTTTTTTTAGCAGGGACGACGACCAAATCACGCGTGCGTAGGCTAGAGCAGTCTGTTTTGACTCGCAGCGGCCAATTTTTGCATTTTTAAATCAGCATTTTTTGTAAGGCATCTAGGCTACATTTATATTGTACCTTTCTCGGCCACGCAATTTTTATTTTTTCCAGTGTGGCAAATATTTAACAAACAGGAATGAGATCTGAGGCACAGAGGGGAAGCGCGACCTTTTTTTGGGGTCTGATGCTCACTGTATCGAGCATCTGCGTTCTGTCCTCATATGGCGAGAGTAAGTAGCCTATTACATTTTAAATGTTTTTGGTGTTTCATACAATTTTGTTGATAAATGTAACCTATGCATAATAGCTCGTTATGCTCTTCCAAATGTGTCGTGACTGAAGATATCAATGCGCATTATTTTAGCTTTGCTTTGTTATTATACCGTAGGCTACTGTATGTTTCAACATGTAAACAGGTGACTTCTTCAGTCAGTCAGATATGTCTTATTAGGATTCTGTCCAGGAATACCAAGGTGCGTTTAGCAAAATAGGCTAAGCAACGATACAAACGCAGTTGAATTTAATTACTGATATATTTAAAATCTATTCTCTATTACAGTCTATTACATTAGACCTAAAGCATATATATATTACATTGGGCCTAAAGCATATATACAAATTTATTAAGCTATTGTTGTTGTTGCTGTTATTATTACATAATAATACTAGTATATAATATAATAATACTAGTATCATTCATGGACCACTGCATGTTACTACGACCATGTGGCCATTTTGCATTCGTGGTGTGTGGTGTAGCGTTTCATGCTGTGTTTGAACCTAGATCTCTGAACGCAGATCAAACAGATCTGCCCCCCTTTCAAAGACTGTATTTCACATTGAGTTTTAATTAATTTACCACATCGCATAAAGCAACATTAAAACCATGTGTGCTGTAAATAAATAAACACAAAATTACAATTTCATTACAGCATTTTATTGCTTTATGGATCACATTATTGATGCTTGAAGCACTTCTTAAAAAAAAGAAAAAAATAATTGATTGCAACAATGCTCCAATTTCAGCAGGTAACTCAATCATGGGTCATTATTTCATGAACCAACATCAGCCTGCCTTCACACATTATGCCAAAACAAAACAGATTATTTTGGTGCTATTGACTTGCTTGACAATAATCTATTCTCAGCAGCAGTTATACTCCACTGAATGTGATATACTGTTAGTCTTTGATTCTATGGTTAATGTACACCAGAGCTTCTAGAATGAAGTTGAAATATTAAATAGAGCACTGGACGTCCTCACATACTTAGACACACAAATTAGTCATCAGTCACCACCAACCCCACTACGGTTGGTTACGCGTGAACTTATCTCCTCAGTGGAAGAGAGACACTGCATGTGTAAAAGTTCTTTACAGCTAGTCAAAACCATACCTCCGGCAACATTCCAAAAGCAGTTAACCATAAACAAAATATATTTGTAGAGGGGAGGAGCCAGAGAGCTTTAATAATAATGTGTTCCCTCTAGTAAAACTATTTAACTTTGTAATCTTCCTTCCCCAATCCTACATAATTTATATAGGGGCCACCGTTGCAGGTGGCCCCTATATAAGGTAGCGCATGATGGTGGAAAGCAAGGTGGCCTGATGTGACTCCTCTCTTAGAGCATTTTTGTTTTGTTTTGTTTGCAACTAAATGCTAGTTTGGCTATGCTTCCTTGGCCGGGACTCTCTGGAAAATGGTCAAATAACTGTTACATAAAATAATTTAAAAAGCAGTTTACGCTCCCTTTATCCTGCTGTGTGTGTTTGTGTGTGTGTGTGTCCATGTACGTGCACTGCTGGTATGCATATTAGCATGTCTTTTTTACTGCATGCTGCTGTATCAGGGCTCAGCATGGTATAGTCTGAGTCAGTGGCGTGCCCTGTGTGAGGATACCAAAGTGTGTCACTGGGCTAGTTTGCCAGAGTGAAGCCTAACACAAGCCTCGGACTCTTCCACTGCCATCTGAAGTTTACAATTCCTAATTAGACATGCCTTTTAATGGATTATTTTGCTCATGCAGATTTTGTTGCTAAATGAGCTCAGTGGATATTTTACAATTGGGTGCTGATTGCACTCACTGGATATGTTAATGTCAGTCACATTTGATTTTTTTTGTTGATAAAACTAACAACAGGAAGCATGTTTTAAAGATTTATTTTAGATTATTATAACAGTGAATTATTTTGTTTGTTAGTTTTTCCCATCTAAGGATAATTAAAATGCTTGGCACTTGTGTTTATTGTACCTCAGCTTTCTAAGAGAAACACAACATCTAGTGGGCATGTGATTGGATAGCTCCGCACAGGCACTTAAAATATGACATTTTCATTTATCGTAATAGGTTGTGTGTGCGTTTGAGAACGCCCCCCCCAAACACACCACTTCCACTCTTTCCCCTGTCCTCCAAACCTGAGCAAGAATCGGAGAGAGAGTCTTTGTGTGAGAGTTGTCATGGAGTGGAGTGTAGGGTTACTGTTTGGGGTGTGATATCTGAGCCATGTTGTTTGAAGTGAGGTCTGCTGAGGGGAAGTGGCCCACCAGCTCGCTGGTCAGATGACTTCCAGTATGCGGTGGATTAGGGCCAGCTGAGGTGGCAGGTGTGAGGGTATATGATCAGGGTCTCTAACTCGGACTCAGTCGCATTGGAATTGTTTTCATCATCGGTATCCTTTGCAATGCTTACAATTTGAATACTGGTTCTAAAGTAAGATATCAGTTAATTGTTTGGAATATGCCATCTTGACTCCATCAAACACTAAATACTAATAATTAACTCAGTCTCTAATATGGGTAGCAGCATACAGTACACTGTTATCTGTGCTTCGTTCAGAATAAGCCATCTCTAATGCATTTGGATGGGAAGGTCTGATTTAAAACTAGGTTCAGTGCTCCACTCATTACATTCAAGTTCAGATAGGGAAATGGGCTTCCTCCTCCTAGCAATCGTCCTGCGGTTTACAGCTGGGTAACCAGAAAATAATACAATTATTTCTCTTCCCAGAATGCTTTTTCTCAACCTTACAGTATGCCTTTGGCTGAGTTCTTAGAAAAGTATGTTCGCACCTCCCTATTTTTTTCAGCAAATCTGATATTAGGATAAGCGAATGGTCATTATTATTAATTAACACTTACATTTTCATTGTTTACAAAGGGTCAGGCTGTTTTTGTGTCCTACATGTGTACAATTTTGTCCATGTGCGTGTGTTTTGGATGCCTTTTTCGTGGACAGTCAGGACAGGGTTAATTGATAAGAAACATGAGCTGTTGAATTTCATTATGCTGCAGAGATGTCTAGACTTCTGAAATGCTGCCCACTTTTCAAAAGTTGTAAACTGGTAAGCCTAGCATTTTTTTCCACAACCATTTTAGCCAAACAGCATCATTTGTAGTTGTGTACATATGATATCACCCACCTATCTAAAGGTTTTGTTTTGCATTACAGTAACATCATTTGGCCAAAGCTACTGACGTTCTTAAAATAATATATGGTAATCTAAAGAGTAAAACTAGCCATTAGGTTTACTGTACGGTGGCTATGCAGCTTCTTTTTCAAATGACACTGATGCCAGAGAGGCCTGATGGCTAGTGATTGGTTAGAGGTTAAAATGGAATCCTCCGTACAGATGACAATGTCAGACAAAGTAATTGCAATTAAATTCTGTCTTTCTTTATATCAGGCTAGTGTGAGAGAGCCATTAAGATTGCCCCTCCCACTTAGGAGCAGTCTCGTCAGGCCTGTCATTCACTTCCACTTTCTGTTAACGTAATAAGGAATAAAGGTGTTATTGTAACACAATTGACACAAATGGTTGAAATACCAAGAGGCCTGGCTGGTGGATTAGTTTGACAAAACAGCCCAATATTAGAATTCATTGGCATGAAAATTATTGGAATTCCAGGTTCTTACCATGTCTAATGAGAACAAGAGAATAGTTAATTTATGTCTTTAATTTTCCCTCCTGACACAATATATTTAACCCATAAAATAAATAGTTGTACAAGATAATGTAATTCCCACAGAATGTATTCCATTCATAATCATGTTTACTTTTATATGCTTTTATATATCTCATATCGCAGTGTTTGTCAGACCTTATCTCCTAGTCCTATATAGTTTGTCTTTACTAACAAACAAATTAGCCTTTGTGTTTGAGTGGCTCCACCCCTCCTCCCTCTTGCTATAGCTTCTGAGGGAGCTCAGAGAAAAGTCTCAATGAAACAAAGAAGACTTGCAGCTCGATGGCTTGCAAGCTGAGCCCAGGGGCATTGGTGTTGATTGGTTAAAGCAAATAGTATTTTGTACTAGAGTAATCATTTCCATTCTAAATTTGGAGCAGTTAAACACCCTGACAGGCTCAAATGTAGACCATTCATCTTGGTAAATACAGTATTGCTGCTATTTTCACCTCACACATTTCAACAAAGAACTTCTTATTCTTTACCCTTGTTATCAGATAAGTGTGTCTTATTTTGTGTATTTTGGAAGTACCTGTATCCTCAAATCTTTGTGTAAAATGTTAAATAAGTAGCCCACGTCTTAGCCTAATTTACACAACACATTAATACTTTGAGTAACTATTTCAATGAAGACATTTGCTCATGTGAGGTTAGAACAGCTTAGCTCTTTAGCCACAGTGCTTTGACAAGGATCGCAGTGTGCTTTCGAAAACACGACTGTTTGCCTCACTGGACAGGCCGCGTGACAGAACCGCTCACTGCGAGGCTGTCCTAAGCCAATGTAAGAACATAACAGGTTTAGCCAAGGAGCTCATATGTCGGGGCATAGCTTCGCAGTGTTTCAAAATATTACATGACCCAGTCCAATAAGCCAATTTAGTAATTGCATACATCTTTCATTGTTTAATGACTAATTTACATGATGCTTCCTGGGATAATTTTACATATTTTTTATTTATCACTGATTGTTTGTTTGACCACTTGAATACTATGAATATCCTATGAGCTAAATGGCAATTGTCAGGTCCCAGTTGTAGTTTTTGACCTATTAAATGCAGAAGTAATTCATATTTAATGCTATTTTCTTCATTAGTTTATTGTAGAGTGGAAGACTTTGTGCATTTGTGTTATAGCTTTTCTCTAAATTGTGGTTGTCTGTTTGTGTTAAACAAAGGCTACTGGCACTGGTCACATTCTGGGGTTATCCAAGTTGAAAGAGAATAATGAAACATTAAACAATAATGAATCAAAATGTAGTCAGCTTTACAGACCATTCCAAACAATGGTAACACTTAATATTAGATTCCTCAAATTCTGCATTTATTTAACAGTACATACAGAGAAAATGTTGAAATTAACGTTAAGTATTACCTAATAATGAGCAATTATACCAGTAATAGTAATACTGTTGTTTATTTGTACTATAAATAATGCACAACGTGTTATTAGCAGAGATCAAGTCATTCCAATTTGACTAATGCTTTCAGATTATAGAACAAGATTAGAACATTGTCGTGCGATTTCCTTGTTATTAGAAGATGTTCACAGTGCCTTTGTTAGGAGGTTAGGTTACACCAGCATCAGCTGAATCTAGAGTCAGAGCAAGAAGGGCGTTAGGAGGAGGGGAGTCCAGGAACACAAGACAACAAGACAGGTTTTGCGGTTTACTGTAGCAGTAAGAGCACAGCGGTGTAACATTACAGGGGCCGTCAAGTGTAGGTTCTCCTACTAAGAGATCATTCTTGCAAGACACTAGTTAACCACTGACATACATGTATTAGCTGGAACATGTGACACGCATGACAGCCGGTGCTGATATAAATAAACACAAGAGATGTCCCTTCTGCAGCACTGTATATCTTACTATACCATGCATCCATGACATGTATAATACATAGGCTGTATTTCATCAGTGCATTCTTTAAAGGTTTCTGACATATCGGACATTCCATATGCTCACTGTTGGACCGTCTGTGTAATTTATTGCCCCCCCTCTCCCTATCCCATTGTGCATTCCAGTCTGCAGTCCGAGTATCGACATCCGTAATGATATTACCGAGATGAACCAGTTGGAGAACTGCACGGTGGTGGAGGGCTTCCTGCAGATCCTCCTCATTTCCGACAAAACCAACAACGTCAACCAGGAGCATTTCCGCTCGCTCAGCTTTCCCAAGCTGACCGTCATCACAGACTACCTGCTGTTGTTCCGCGTCTCGGGCCTGAGCAGCCTGAGCACGCTTTTCCCCAACCTCAGCGTCATCCGGGGCCGCAACCTCTTCTACAACTACGCCCTGGTGATATTCGACATGCCCAGCCTGAAGGACATCGGCCTGTACAACCTGAGGAACATCACCAGGGGAGGAATCCGGATCGAGAAGAACCCCGAGCTCTGCTACGTGGACTCTGTGGACTGGTCTCAAATCATGGACACAGAGCTCAACAGCTTTATCAGTGGGAACAAGCAGGCTAAGGAGTGCGACGGAGTCTGCCCAGGCATCATGGACTATACTAGCTCCGTGTGTCAGATGACCACGCTCAATGACAACTACGACTACCGCTGCTGGACCTCCAACCAGTGTCAGAAAGGTAAGCTCTTGTTTTTGTAGTCCATACTTTTACAGGTTTGATTCATTTGATTGATTGATTTTTGTTAGCAGAACATTTATTTTGGGTTCTTATGGATTTGAGTTATTTGTATTCTTTTTAAATTTTTTATTGATACGAGCAAATGCAAGACGCGCCATTGATCTAAGTAGGTGGGTTTTAGCTGTAAACATTTCAAAATTGTGCATTTCATCGCCGGTGGAAAAAGTCCCCTGAATCTATGCAGTGTTTTCCCCTCGTTTCCGTCGGGCTGCAGGATTGTCCACGGGCCAGCGAAAACATTTCCTCTCTGTTCATTATGGAGACCTTGTCTTTAGATCAGGCTATTTGTGGAGTGAGGGATGGCTGCAGCATGGCATTAGGTATTAGAAGGCATGCACACTTGAGGTTAACGTTGCTCAGCCAAGATACGAGCTCGTCTACCTGTCTGGACCTTGTCCGTTAAATATTTGCCTTTGAGACCATTTGCAATTTATAGACATACCAAGGAACTATACGGAGGAGTTCTCAGGAAGAGTCGCTCGTGTTTAATTTCTGCCTATGGGCAGGCTTAGACATTCTCTAAAGTTGAGTCGAAGGTCGTGTAATGTCTTTATGATGGATTTAACTTTTACAGTGCCCCTTCCGTTCATCATTTGCCAGTGGCACTGTGATAACACATTGTATAGCATCCTTGCACTTGGATTTCCCTCATAAACATTCATTGAAGAAATTACAAATGGGGACAGCTAGGCCAGCCAACATGAACCCATGTGTTTAAGGGCAGTCATGCAGGCCTGTATTTGTCTTTAACACAGAGGGTTGTGCAGTGAGACGGTGGCTTTATGTGTAAAATGTGTTTGTATCTCAAACAATTCAAATTATGTTTTGTTTTGGGTTGTATTGCTTCATATGCAAATATTTTGTTGTACTCACCATATCTACATAGCCTCGGACAAATTTGGCTTGCTATGCACATTCATCTATTATCTTTTCTTGTTGGCATAGCCTGACTAGGGTAGGGTCATTGTATCAGGTACAGTATGTGGGCAGGTTTACAGCAAATACAGTATGCAAAATTCTAGTAATAAATTAATGTTCTTGTCAGAGGTTCACGTTCCTGCACAGCAATACACACAGCACCTAATCTTATCTAATTTGATAAAAGATCATGTCAATTTATGGCACATAATAGGCTATGAGCTTTGAAGTAATTGTCCTGAATAAGCCTAAATAAATATGCCTCTCCTAAAGTGTCTCTTAAAGTGTCTGCCGGCTATGTTGTTTACATAAAGGATTTAATAAAATGTAATCTAAAGCCCATTTAAAATATGTTGATCACTTGATACACAATGACAAGCTGTGTGCACTTTAGCTGGTTTTGCAGAGCTCTCTGTTTTTGCTGTGCTAGTTAGTGATAAACTGTGGGTGTGAAGGCAATACCAGCGCTTTGGTTTGGCCCAGCTGCAAAGTTACCCTGTATTTCTTTGTTTTGCCTACACTACTATATGACACCATGCGTGATTATCTCTCTCTCGCTCTCTCTCCCTCTCTCTCGCCTGCTCTTTCTCCCTCTCGCTCGCTCTCTTGCTCTCTCTCTCTCTCTCTCTCTCTCTCTCTCTCTCTCTCTCTCTCTCGCTCTCTCGCTGATAAGTTTTCATTCTCCTGCTCCATTTGACTATGTTTCTCTTTGTCTGCTGATTTCTGTTTTCCTTTCTGGAGATAATTGCGTTGCCACATTATTGTATCAAAAGTGTGCATGTATAGAATGAGGTTAACCTTGAAGGAACTGAAAACGTCAAGGTTAAAAAAGTGCTCCACTGTTCTCTCATCGCTGTGGAATGATGGCGTTAGGAATCTTAAACAACACCACACTTTCACTCTCAGAGCCTCGACATATTGAATATACTCTGGTCCCAGGCCTTAGTCAACACCAAGGCCTTAATGTTACTGTTTCATTTCAGAATGATAACAGTTGTCACATTGGAACATTTGTAACATTAAAATAAAGTAACGTTATTATCTTCCCAAAAATACATATATAACTGCTTTTTTAATGATAACATCTGTCGTTTCCCATCATTAGACTTTCAAGGCAGCGCACTAAGTTATTGTTTGAAATGGTTCACATGTCTCCCAGGCCCAAGCAGAGGTCAGGGTAAACACATTCAACCCGGGGACCTTGGAAGTCTCAAGGCTGCAGATAAAGGCTTCAGTCAGCTCTACAGTAGATAGAAAGGAGTCACCGCAAGAATAATATTACAGTTCAAGGGTCGGTGATAGTAGCAGAGCACAACTCTTCTGCAGTGGCTGTTGACATTCAGTCCTTAGTCAGTATCTGTCTGTCTGTCTGTCTGTCTGTCTCTCTCTCTCTCTCTCTCTCTCTCTCTCTCTCTCCTTCTTGTTCTGCGTCTGTCCCATTGAAGGCTAGACAAGCCTACCTCTCTCCTCCCCTCTTCAGATTCCTCTCGGCCCCTCCACCCGTGTGCATAATTGCCTTGTTTTTCTCCGGTGCAGATGTTTCTTCAAGGGCATGCAGTGGTTTGCTAGTCAATACGGACCAGTCTCTCTCTTTAATTACAGAACATGAGGGAGGGAGTGCTGTCTGTTAAGCCTGCTACCTCTCCACCACTCTGGGCCTGCTAGTGCCTCGGGGGAACACACAAGGATCCTTCTTCCACGTATTTGTTTACCCACTAGATACAGATTCGGCTTAAAACCACCGCGATGAATAGTGGATTTAGATCAAGCCCCTTAATGGGGGATATAAGTGACACGATCTGTCGGCCGAGGTGCAGCAGGTTTAGGCTAATATGGCGGGGTGCTTGTGGATGCGTGGCCTAGAAGAGCGGAGATTTGAAGCGACGGTTCTGTGCACTTTTTTTTTTCAGTGGCAGGCAGTGATGCATTGAGGGGCCCTCATGGTGGAGCTGTGCTGCTGGAGGGAGGGGTGGGGGGGGCGCGAGGGGAGATGTCGGACAAATGTCAGCTCTGTGCGCTCACCGGCGAAGCTATCTTTAACAAATGTGCATTTTTTTGGGGGGGGTTTTAAACAAACATCCCCGGTCTTTCTTCATCCGCGTAACCCCCTTCCCAGCACCCCGCTGTCTTTTACAGTGCCTCCCTGCGTTCCTGGGTTTCTTCTTCTACTCCCCTTGTCTGACATTACACTGGTGTCTGCTTTCCGCGGGTCTTATCGGTGACTGTTAACACCTCTGGCTGCCAAATATCCCGACTGTTTCACTTGACGCCGTCATTTCGCTCACCACTCTGATAGAAGCCAACCGGTCTTCTTGGCCGGCGCTAGCATTTGTTTTTGAGCGTGGTATGGGTCATGTGACTTTAGTGCGCACCTGCCGGCCTCTTTCAAATGGTCTCCTCTGGTCTCTCTGCGTTCCTGCTCCGCGTCTTCCACCCTCAGAGCAGAGCCAATGCCAGGTGAGGCCCGTTATGGGCACTTGGACAAGCGGGGAAGCACAGTGCCCGCTTCAGCACCGGTTAGAGGGTGGGCTACTCTTTTGCAGCGCAACAGGGAGGCATGCGTTTGCAAACTTGCCCGTCCTCGCATTGCTTGCATTGCTCCTTTTAATATGTGGGAATATTAGCTTACGGAACGCGCTGACACTTGCGCTCGGGTTACAAGTCCAATTTCTCAACCAACACCCATGTGTGTTTGTGTGTGTGTAATTATTTTATGAACGCAGTGTTCCAATTGGTATTAATCAAATGTTGGTGAAAGGCAGAGCTCTCAATCAGTCATAATGTAAGTTTGGTGTAAGATCAGCTGTGTTTGGATGTGCTGCAGTGGGTAAGTATGAAGTGGAGCCTGAGCCATGTGTTAAACCCACCAGAGCAATGCTATTTAGATAGCTGGGAGTTGGCGTTTTATACTGGCCTGGGGACGCCGTGCATTTCATCAATGCCTCCTCTCCTCTTGTTTCTGTGTGAATGCTTTGACCTGATCCTTAGCAAAGCACTGCTTGACACCCTTGAAAGGTCAAGCGTGTTCATATATGACAGTATGACATGTCAGTATTATTGTGCAACTCACCGTGTGAATCGGAAAATTGAAGGATGGTGGGATAATGCAGGGAAAAAGCCCTTCATGCAACCTTTTATTTATTTGCATATGAACTAGTGGATGTTTTCCATCCAGGCTCAGTAAGCTAATTTGGTATCCCCCCAAATTGTTTACAAAGTAATATAAATGAATTGCAGATGGAACACACTTGTTCCATATTCTGTGTAGGAGCTTTTTCTGAATTTGTTTACAGTACAGAATGAGATTACTCTAGTTGTCATCCTGTAGGATTTATGGTTCCCCTGCGTTCCAGGTGTAGGCCATATAGGGTCTGAGGCATTACACCTCCCCTTTAAGTGAAGTATATAAGGTTGAAATTCCTACTGGCTTAGTCATTGCAGTCGTGAGGGGTTGAAGAGGGGGAAACGCATAGTACAGTCCAGAGCTGCGTACGTGACATAGCCTACATTACAGAGAGCGCTTGTGGGGGAATTATCTGTGGCTAAGCATTATCTCACGTAGTGTTTCACATACAAGTGTTTCTTGATGGATCCAAGGGTCGCTGCGTTTGTGTATCATTTGTGTGCCCGCCCCTGGAACTCACCCTGAACAATAGAGAATATTTGTAATTTTTAATAGATTTCCTGAGGCTTATCCAAGACACTGGAAGCAGGGAGTGCTGTAGGTGCAGCTAAACACACACACACTCGCGCGCGCGTGCGCACGCACACCCACACACGCACACACACTCTTTAGCACTGGCCTGGCTAGCTCCACAGTGCTAGTCTTCCCTGTGACGCCGCTAATCAATGGCATCAATGTTGTGGGCAAACACAAGTGGATGCGATCAATGTGTGTGAGACACGCTAGTCGTGTCAGTTTAACCATGCCCTTTCCGGCGCTAGTAGTATTGCTAGCACGCACTCACCTTTGTTTATTTCCCCTAGAGGCCGGGAAGGGGGAGCTATCGATTGGCCATATCGCCACTCGATGGTGCCATTAAAGTAAATATATGACAGAAGGCAAACAATACTATCTTCATTGAAGAGCCCCTGTGATCTTATTTGTGTCTGTTTGAACAAGCACGCCTTTGACATGGGAAGGAGAGTGAGACTAAGAGAAATATAATTATGTACACACCTGATTGGATAGCGAGAACAGTTGTATTAGCACTGGTGCCATTGTGTCATAAACATAACAAACATTTACTCATTCAGCAGGCATTCTACACCAAAGTGACACATACACACACAAACACACGCACACACACACACACACACACACACACACACACACATTGTCAATACTAGCTGAAATGGTAATGCCTGATTTTGTAATTTTCGAGGGGTGAGAACCAAAAAGGCGGAAGTGACATTTTGGGAGAAATGGAGATGTATATCAAATTAAAGCTCTTGATGAGCTCTTTCTACTGCCAAAAGGGCACAAGTGAATTCTTAATCAATTTGGAGTTATTCATTAAAAACATAAATACTTTACTGAACACACTAAGCTAGTAGGTGTCAAAAGGTGCCTTTTGACATTGAGAAATGTATATTTGGAAAGCATGTGGTAAGGATGTTTTATTTGTATTTTATCTCAATAGATTGTTATTTATTTTAAACTGTGTGTAATGTTTTGTTCATATTGTCATCAGATGGGCCTTGCATTTAAATGAAATGGTTGGTGTCAAAACGGCGCATGTGTATTTTAACATTTTGTTTTGGCCCTCCTGATGGAGAAATGTCACAAAAGCCCTCTGGTTCTCACCCCTGGATTTGTAATTTTATAAAACTATTACAGTAATGCTTTATTAAACATCACACTATATTAGAAGACTGACCCTGGTCAAACCATGGTCGTCCTGGCATGTTCTCCCCTTGTCCCCGGATTCCTCCGGGTGCTCCGGCTTCCCCCACTATCTAAAAACATGTGAGGTTCACCCTCCAGCCAGTGCCATCTGACCAGTGACACTGGCTCCAATCTGGAGTCAGTCCCCGGGCACTTCACAGTGGCTGCCTTAAGGGATGGGTTACATGCAGAGGATGAATTTTGTGACAATAAAAGCACCTTTACCTTTTAGATACAATGTTGCTTGCAAGTTTATTGATTAGCATTCCAACAGCTTGTAAATATACCTTGTACAACAGTGAGATAGCTACTGTAGAATATGATATTTGTATCCTTCCACTTTTTTTGTGGTATGAGGTAGAGAGCTCAGTATCGGGGGGGTCCAGGTGGGTCTTTTTGAGTCTCCTGCAACAGCTGGGATCAGGAAAGCTGTCCTGACAACAGTGTGAGGTCACAGAAGGGTCGCACAGCAGCCGACCAGCGCTTGCGCACCCGAAACGAAGGTGTGATGGCTGAGATGGACTTAAACTGGCTCAATATGACCTCCTGCCACTAGATGACACACTAAGCGCTCCAGCGTCTGAGGCCAAAACAAATGCTTCATGGGCCACACACACAAACACACACAAACACACACATGCACACACCAACAGCCACAATAACATGCACACGCGGCGGGCCTGGCTATGAGCTCAGATTACAACACACACATAGTGTCAGGATGCAATTACTCCACTACAGTATATCCTTACATAGAAAATATATGAATGTCTTAAATATTGTATAACACCTTTAAGTGCTCAGGCAGGGGCGTTTAACCTGACCATTGCTTGAATGTAGGGCGGGGCAGATCCATTTACGGCCCTCCCCGTAGGCCAGCATCGGCCTCTTGAATCTGATGCGTGCCGTGGTGGCAAGCCAGTGAAGCTTCCGGAAGGGAAGCCTCTCATGAGAGAATTTGGGCTGGTTAAACACCAACATACTGTGAACATACTCCTACAGCTGTGTCATGTGTTTTTTTTTTTCACCGGGTTCAAATCATAATGACTTGTGCATGTTTTTACTGTAAATAATGTAATTGTATTATGTAACACCAGCCAACACAGGCATAGTCATACTGTAGCAGGCACGCCAGTTGCTTCTTTCTTAGCATGTTCGACAGCCTGGCTACCGTAAATTCATCCACACCCCTCCTCTCTCTCTCTCTCTCTCTCTCTCTCTCTCTCTCTCTCTCTCTCTCTCTCTCTCTCTCTCTCTCTCTCTCTCTCTCTTTCTCTCTCTCTCTCTCCTGGCCTCTGACACATTTTCTCCCATCTAGGTCACTGATGCCATTTTTAGGGCCCTTTTAGCAGGTGATTTTGCTCAGCCAAAAAAGAAAATGGAGGCCGTCTTTACTGAGTACACAGAGCCTGAAAAGAGGGGAAATGTCTGTTTGGTTACAAATACTTTTTTCTGCTCAATTGGTTTTATTGGTTGCCTTTGGATGCCGCGGGTCACAGAGTGCGACTGGTGAGTGCGATCGGTCAGAAAGGAATTCTTTCTACCTGGCTCTTTAATTTGTTTTGAGTTCCTCCCAAAAGCGAAATCTTAACATGTTCTGTTTGCTTGACTGCATGAGCCGAGTGTGGTGAGACTCACAAAAAAGCCGCAGGCGCGTGCCGCGGGCTATTACTGACTTTTGATGTCGACAACAGTGTCTTTATCAGTGTCACTTCAGTTTGATTGCAAGTTAGCTAAGCTCATTCACCACGACATGCCCATACAGTGTGTTATTGTCTGTGTATGAACAACAGGGGTTATTGTCCATTGATGGCTGACCCTGCGAGTTGATCTGACTCATGTCCTCTGTGGCCTACAAAGAACTGCTGTCCGAGCCCCGACATTTCCTAGCTTTCCACTGAGCATCAGTTGAGGGAAATAGTGCTGGTTGAACATGCATACACACTTACATGGTACAAGTACAAACATACACAAGCATACACACACATTCCGCCACTGCTCTCTCGTGCCAGTGTATATCCCTCTTATTTGACCATTTCTTTCCTCAGTATGTGCCCAGTTTCTGTGTGAGCCCGCTACTAACACGCCAGCGCGTGCGTGCATGTGTGTCCAGTGTGTACTGTGCTGCCAGCCAGCCAGCCCTATGCCTGCGTGAGCTGCCCAGTGTCTCTTGTGATAGGCTGCCTGCCGCCTTCTGGCCGCTCATCGCGGAAGCGGTGACTCACCCTTCGCTCATTCATAAATCTGTGCGAATACTATGACTTCCTCCCGCTGCTCCGCGGTGGGCCCCCCGGCTCTGTGGCGGCTTCCGCTCAGCCCCGCCACCACTGGCAGGAGATGAGGACTATCTCCGGCTGTTAGCAGCAGCGCTCCTCGGAGAGGTGGGGGTGGAGGAGGGAGGAGAGGAGAGAGGGGGGGGGGAAGTGAGCGGGAGAGGTGCCCGTACGTGCCCGTTTCCTGTCTCTGTCCTTGGCGCCGCTGTCTGTCTGTGTGTGTGTCTGTCTGTGTGTGTGGCTGTGTGTCTGTGTGTCTGCCCACCCACCCTACCCATGCGTTGCACCACTTAGTGAAGGCTGGGCCAGCCGTTGTCACAAGAGAGGGGCAAATTCCACCTGTCGCCATCATCCGCAGACAATCCTGTCTGAATGAGGAGGATTTCTCTGGACACACTCAACACACTACACAGAGAGAGCGGTCCGACGACCAGTCATTCCCTTCGTTGTCGTATTTGTGTGTGTTTCCTTTGAGGGAGGTTTAGCAGGTGGGCGCATTGGGCGGGTGGCGTTCCTCTCCCTTTTTAACTAGTCACACATGGCTGAAATGTGCCTGAGACACTGCCTTTGAAGTCAGATCTTCTTCCTTCAGGCATGTTGGTTTGTGTGCTTGTATGATGTCGCCATACAGGAGTAAAACAACTTTCTGTGACTATAGAGATATAAAAAAGGAATACTCTACTGGGTGTTGTGACATTTGGCATTAGTTGTCTGCCATTTTGAAGACTGTCTGGATAGGAGGCTTTTTTCTGCTTTTTTATTTTTATGTTTTGAATTGTTTAATGTTACTGACTTAACTTTAAAAAGCCCATTTTAATTGGTATCATGAATAAAGATTTACAACAGCATGCGAATGTACTTTATTTGTTTTATATGTTAGCGTGTACTCGGTCACTCAATTACTTGAAAATCCCATCCTAAATACTAACTGCTAACTAGCTGCTATAGTTCCTATAGCTATAGTTTGTACAACAGCTGTGAAGCTCGGGGTGAATCATGGTTCTGGTGTTTACTCTGTGTGTGTGTGTGTGTGTGTGTGTGTGTGTGTGTGTGTGTGTGTGTGTGTGTGCGTGGGAAGGAAGGAGGGAGTGAGTAGATGTTTTTATGTGTGCAGTATCTATAAAGGCTGTATCAAGCAGGATGCAACGGTGCGAGCAGTGCATTCACAGTCTCTCCTCTGTGGTGAGTGGTCGTGTGTGCCGGGGAGATGAAAGGCCATCATGAAATTACAAGGAAATCTTGCATTTACGCAGCAAATTGAAACACATCCAAACACGCGCACGCACACACGCACACACACCATCTGCAGTGAGGATTCACATCCACAATACCAGGCTTTACACCACTCGTTCTAGTCTTGATCAGGCCACACCCGCCCCTCCCCTAACCCACACATCCTCTTTTTAATCTAGCTATCTATCAGTGTCAGCCTCTACACAGCACCGCTTAGCTAGTCAATGGACCCGCTACAGTAAGCCTGCTCTCTGTCAGTGAATGGAGAATGACCTTGACCCTGCACGGAGCCTCCTCTCTCTCTCTCTCTCTCTCTCTCTCTCTCTCTCTCTCTCTCTCTCTCTCTCTCTCTCTCTCTCTCTCTTTTTTTCCCTGCCCTCCTTTGCTCTGCATCTTTGGGCTGGGTCCCCAGGGCCCTGTGCAGTTGTCAGCACCCAGCCTAACGGGCACAGGTGGTGGCTGGGTCTCTCTTCCTTGCTCTAGCCCTGCTGGCTCCTGGCTTGGCTTGGCTTGGCTCGGCCATGGGCTTGGCAGAGGCCCTGCAGTGCCTTGACCCCTCGGTCCCCTCCTCCCCGGTGGAGCCCTCTTAGCCATTTGCTGCTTTGTGCAGAGTCCGTCAGGGTGGGTAGGGAACGTGAAGCAGCGCTCCCCATCTCTCTCTTCTTCCCTGCTGTGTTGCATCCCGATGACTCACTGTGTCACATGCTGGTCACCTACGTCGTCGCCGGGCAACGCTGCAATCAGACAGCGGCTCGTTACTGTGTCAGATAAACACAGAGGTCTCTGGAGGGCTCCGCGCTGCACCTCTCTCTCTCCGCGGAGGGGAGGGGAAAGTCACATCATCTGGGAGCACCCTTCCTCCTCCCCCACACCGCACCTCAACTCCAACCACCGCCAACCGCCCTCGTTCATCCTCAGCAAATTGGCGGTGGGCTTGCAGGACAATGAAGATGGCCGCTGCACTATCGTTCACGGTGTGTGACCTAGTATTGCATGAGAGGTTGGCTTGTAGCTTTGGTGCTTAGACTGGTTGAACCTGTGATCCCCCTTGAGCAATGCACTTCTTCAAATAAGTTACTCTAATTAATATTTGCAAAGCAAAGAAATAAATAACACTTTTAAATGAAAATGTCCACTACCTCCACAAAATATAATCTTTCAACGCTTCAGGGGGTCCAGCCCACAGTTGCTGTACCTGTGTTCACGTGTGTGTGTGTGTGTGTGTGTGTATGATTTGCCATACTTCCTCTTAAAGATAGAGACAGGGATGTTAGAGAAAGACTGTTATTTGAACTCGATCAAGTAGGCTGCTCCCTCAGAAGCTCCGCCCCCCGCATTGTACACACGTTGCCAAGGCTGCGGTAGTGTTGTGTGGTGCGGTCTGTGCCACTTTGTTTGTGTTCCCTTTCACAGAGGCTGGCTCCCTTTCACAGGCTGTGTTGAAACTCTGTATTTTTGTTCTCATGCGCATAGAACGCACAGGACCGCGTGAGGAAAACATTCACTGCATTTGACAAAAAGTGTATTATCTCACAATCGCTGACTCCTTCCACTGACAGACACACAGCCCCTCATTTTGCCTGCTGATCGGGGAGAGGTGGGAAGGCTGGAGGTGCATGGCTTTCATCTTCTTGTGTCACATGAGAGCACGCCAGCTCATAAGCGGCCCGCAGGCCCTTTGAAGTCCCAGCGTGGGTTTGTCCCTCTTTAGAAATGTCCTCCTCCTCCGTGATTGTCAAAGTGGTGGCCGGCACCCTCACTAAGGTCGTGCTATGCTTTTGTTGAGGGTTGAGAAGCCATGAGCTATGAACCACTCCTTTTGTTCCACAATCCTCTCCTCCAGGGGCCTGTTTTTAGCCTTGCACTATTCACAGCGCCGTGGCTAACCTGAGCCTGTTTGCACTTGAGTGTCCGTCGGAAGCTGCTTCTCTCTGCGCCCGGTGTCTGCTAAACATGACAGGTGCTAGCCCACGGCCTGCATGTAAACACTGCCCGCTCTCATTCATCTTTCATGAGGACACACTACTGACTCATTTTCCAAGCCCTGGCATATAGGCTTGCGCCAGCGCCGCTATTCAAGTCTCACCTCTCGGATATTGTTATGGTACAGGTTGATAGCAATGGCGTTGCATTGCTGCTTAGCAAACAAGTTCTGGATTTTTGGTGTAACGTGTTGATTGATGAATGCAACAGAACCGTGTCCTCTCTCTGCTCTGACACAGTGTTACCACTGTTAGCCTGCTCCCATGGCAAGGCATGTAGGTGCTTGTTAAGGGCTTGTTTTTGTGCATTCCACTCACCTCCTCTAGTGATATATGGAATTATCTTCTTACCGTTTAGTTCCCCACTCCCCTCCTCCTGAACTGTGTGTGGTAATAGTGACACAGATGCCCTTGTTCAGGAAACACCTGGGGTCCCATCACACTCTTATTCAAAAATACTACTATGGTTGTATTGTATAGTCCAGCATCATTTACACACAAAACATACTGTATGCATTTAAAGAAATACACTTTGTGTCCAGAAATACCCTAGTGGTTAAAACCAGAATCACATAAATATCGTTGTTGTTGGTGTGAACTTTTTTACCTGAGTGTGAGTGGCTTCTTCCTACACACCCCTTCCCTACTCCCCACACACAACCCCAGTTTGACTTTCATCGTTCTCTACTCCTCCCTCCTCCAAAACATAACTGGTCAGCTGGCGGTGGAACTTTCAGGTTCTGGAGTAATCTATGCCACAGCCACGTATTGTGCCTTTACTGGTCACAGCCTGTTAACTCCAGGTTGTATGCATTGTTTTTATGTTCATGCTAAAATAGTCTTACTATCCCTTTGGGAACTAGATTTGACTAGATCAAGTTTGTGACTTTTTTTTTTATATACACCAAGAAAAGACACTTTCTCTCCATTGCATGTTTGTGATGGCCTGAGATTAACTCTCCACGCTGAATGCAAAAAATAAAAAATAAAAACCCGCAAACACGAAGTCCAGGTCCAGATGTGTGTCCTCAAGACATGGAACATTGGTGTGTGTGAGAGAGTGTTTATGCGTGTCTGTGTATTTTGTGTATCAGTTCTTTGAGCTTGCTTAGACACAATATAGGCTTTGTTTGCATTGTAACAAGGATACTCTGCATATGCAAACCATTCATCCGCATTGCAGAGTTCCGTTTGACTCACTGTTTGTGTGGAGGACCTGTTTATCTCCATGGGATTTTCTTTTGTTTACAACTGACTAATGTTACCCTGAACTGCATTGCCTGTAGGCACTCTGTGCTTCTAAATACTGTATGTGCATTATGCTTGTGCAAAACATAGCCTGGCTGGCTACAATACAATTAACTGTGTTTTCCCAGAGGTGTCGTGAACATCACTTGGCCGGTAGAAATTTGGAATGGAATGTGCTTTGTCTGTAGGCACAGCATAGATGTAAGGGCAGATTAACGCAAATACACACATGCATAACATTTTCAAGTATGCGTACATACAGTATGCACATGTCTTGGTGTTTAAGTGCCAGGGATATGTGCGGTTTAAAGGGGTGAACTTTGATGGGAGTTTAATGCGGTGACAGTTGAATTGACAGAGGGCTTCCAGTATAGCCCCAGGCATAACAGAGGTTGGATGTTTCTCAGCCTGACATGTGACTATGTGGCCTAGGGAGAGTCCTCGCCTTGTCTAAGTATATAATATCACAGGAAAGTTAAAGTGATTAATAAGAAACCCTAAGGTAGCTTAGTTGCTGGCTTGACCCTGACTCCTGCAAATACAGCAAACCCATCACAATATCACAATGCCAGCCCGCATGTGACTTAAAAGCTGTCGTTGACGTAATATATTTTGGAAACATCCAGGGGAAATGTATCGTGCTTGTGTGTGTGTGTGTGTGTGTGTTTTTGTATACATGGATATGTCTGCTAAAGATGAACACTAAATATTTTTGAAGTAATTGAAATGTATGAGGAAGTGGAACAAATATGAAACACAGGTTATGTAAGGGTTGGGAGCAGGGTTTAAGACTTCTGTGGCATAAAAGGAGAGGGAAAGGTGCACGTGAAGTGCACGTGACTTCAATTAATCACTGAGGTGCGGAGAGGACTGCGCATCGTGGTATTAGCACTGAAGGACCCGATAAGTCACGAGTTATCGTGAAGTATGCACCGTGCTCGGCACTTTGAATCATTATGGATTATGGCTGGCTTATATGGTTGACGTTAGGGGGCATCTTCAGTCAATATGCACCCCCCTTCCCCCTCCCAAGACCTTGCCTATTGACTACAAGGATGAGTCAGAATGTTGGCACCACTGGGACACACATGTTAAGGTTCTGGACACAGGCCCAAACCCTTTATTCATTGTGGCCTTAGCGTTATTAGGCTTCTGTAGCTCTGGGGGCCTCCTGTTCATAAAAAACGTCTCTAGCCGGCCTCCTCGCCCTGGTCAGGCTATGGTGTTTTTATTGAATCACAGGCATGGAATGCTCTTGAAGTTTTTACACCGTGTGGTACACTGGGACTTGGTGCACGTTTAATTAACTGACCAGTGTAATGCAACACACATGTTGGCCCAAATACGAAGGACACTTTCCAGCACAGTTATCGTGACTGTGACCTCTACCAGTCCCTGCTGCCATGGTACATAAATGAATACGGAAGTGACTTTACATTGTGTCATTTGTCGTATTTGCTTACCAGCTTTATTGTGTCTAAGAATCGCACACAATTTGTCATTTTATTATGGCGGTCCTTTTAGATCTGCCTTTTAGTATGTTATTAAGAACATTATTAAGATCTCTAAGTGGTCTTCTATGTGAAGTTTCCATAAAGCTACCAAGCATCACTCACTAGTTAATTTACCCTTAAATGGAGGTGTGTGTGTGTGGGTTGGGAGTGGGCGAGGGGTTGCTATTTGGTAACATGTAAATACATGCGGAAGGATGTGTGCTCTGGTGTTGCCATGAAGACAGTCAGACACCTCTGCATTCAGCAGCATGTCACTGTGTGCCTGCGGCTGTCAGAAAACGCAGCACACAAGCATGTCTTTTTAACTCTGGGCTCCGTTCTTAGTGGGAGGAAGCGGCCTCTCGGGGCACAGCGAAGAAAGGCTGCACTGCAGACGCTTCAAGTACACTCCAGAGACACAGCTCCTGATTTATAGAGCCAGTTTGCTCAGAAACTAGCTACCAGAGGCAGGACCAGGAGAGGGAGGGCGAGACTCGGGGAAGTGATGCTATGGTGTACATCAAACACGACTGCCACTGCAAGGGTGGCCTTCGAACCTGATGTGTGACCAGGCCAATGGTAGCAGATGTGTGTGTGTTTGCCAATGTGTGTAGTGCACACAATTGTGTTTTGGAAGGTGGATAGTTGAACGGGTTTGTGTGTTTGTCTGACTGTTGTGTGAGTGAGATAAAGAGAGAATAGAGCCTGTTGTGTCTACGATTGCAGCTCAGGCATTGTCCTGGAAAGTATTTTAACATTCTTTTATTATTTAATTCTGTCTGTCATTCGCCCCTTTTTTTTTTCTCTTTTTTTTTTGTGTAAACCAACTGACACACCCATTCCAGGAATCTCTGGTGGTTTTTACTGACTTGAACGTTCTCATGTAATTACGTCCCTTTTGAGCGGCGCCAAATGAGGGTTATGATAGATTGATCCAAGGTATTGGCCAACAGCCACCGTGGGGATGGTCTCCAGCACAGGGCTTGATAACAAGGCGTGTATGTTCTTGCAGCGTGGGCCGTAGTGTGGATTCAGAAGGAGGTGTGTGTGTGTGTGTGTGTGTATGTGGGGAAGGGGCACTGCTCTTGTGTCTGTCGCCTGTTCCCTGCCGCTTGGCAGCAAACATGATCAGTGAAGAAAAGCACACGCTCTGCCTTTTTTTTTTTTACTTTTACAATGCAGGCCTTTGTCTCTGGCCGGCATCGGAACCGTCGACCATTTTGGAAATAGTTTCCAGCTTATTAAAAACGTTTCCAGACCGTGACTGTTGGACCAGCGAGCTTTCCAGTTAATTGCCTGGCATAGGTTCCCCCCATCTGTACTCTGTGGTGGGCATCCTTGGAGAGGAAAGGCTTATCGGACCGGGAATTGTCCTCTGGGACTTTGGTCGTCACCTCTTTACATAGCAGACGATGGTGGGATGGTATCAGACGCAGTTAGTGTCCTCTTCTGACATTTTTACCATCTCAGCCAACCATTTGTCCCCCATCTATCCCACCCTTACACCCTCTCAACTTTGAACTGCAGTGTTCAAATGTGGCCAAATCACCTCATCATAGCTCAGCCTGGCTGTTGAAACTAAGCTTTGTTACTTAAAATAGAAATTAATCAACCTCTTTGGGCCTTTTACAATTAATGGTCTGTTTGGTTGGGATGCATTATATAGCATTATATAATATATATTATATATGCATTATATCTAAATGATATAGCTAGGGCTGTCGCGATAACCACAAAATTGGAATACCGTGGTGCTGCTAACCCAACCGCAGGCCGTGGAAAGCTACCGCCGGTACCGCAAACCGCAATGTTTACATTTAATTTTTTTCATGAGGCTAGCCCATCGAATATGACGTCTGATCTAGGGCGTGTGCGCTATCTAAGCACAAATTCCCCC
>JAODUE010011056.1:0-27495 GCA_027564755.1 Amblyopsis hoosieri | reverse complement strand
AGGTTTGGGGTCCCCTGCTGAAGCTGCTGCCCCCGCGACCCGACTCCGGATAAGCGGATGACGATGGATGGATGGATTACCCGGTATAGGCCACACATGTCTCAGCCACACATAGAGATCAAATCTGAGCTCTGTCAGAGAATGAGGTATTTGAAAATCATTTATCATCATTATTGTTACAAAAAGTATATCACGTTTTTTGTGAAATTGTTCAAATGTGCCTAAAATGTTCTTTATAGGCTTCGATAGATAGATAGATAGACATAGAATATTAGCTTAACCAGTATTTTAACACTATAAATAAACCATCTAGTAACTAATAAGTTAGACGGGTTAAAGTAAACGATTGTAAGCTAACTACGCTTTCTGTCAAATTCACAAAATATCTCTTTGCTATGTGACCATTATGTGTGCGCTGAAAAAACATGTTTTTATAAATAGGACAAAATAGTGCAGACTGCAACCACACAACACTATCCTAGCATTGGCAATGCGTGTCCATTTTGCGAGACATTGAAGAGAGAGGTGTTACAGCCGACCCCACCTTCAAGGTGAATGTACATTTAAACTCACAATTCAACCTGTTTAAAGTTTATATACATATCCGCATAATTAGTGGATATGTGTAGTTCAAACCTCCATGTGCTTCTATCACTGAAACTTAGAGGTTTATTGTGACGCATGTAGTCATCCATCTCTAGCTGTTGACAGAACAAAACTGCAATCGGGCAGGGGGCAATGCACTTTCTCCCACAGTTAAAGGGTACAGTAACGCCCCCAAATCTAGCAGTAAATGTGTAAGATTTACCTTATGGGACTCAATACCTTCAATACCTGAGCAAAGTCACTCCAAGGTAATTCCTGGGAGAATGGGATCCAGGGACCTTTTGACTTGGTTCATTATTAATTCAACTTCAAGCTCACTGTAGCTGCAGCATCATTTTAGAAGCAGAAATGAGAAACGGGTACAGCTGGCAGAGTAATATTTTTCTCAGTTTTATTTCTGTCCTGACTGTCAATATCCACAATGGAAGCACATAGGTGACTGCCCACATGAAGAACTGCAGTTGGGGATCAAAATTGTCTGTGCTTGCCAAAAGTTTTTAGTTTATTTTACTCAAAGAAAATATACACACGGGATACAACCTTGGCAAAGAGTATGCAAATACTGTATAACCAGATTCATGATCATTTCCAACCCCTTAAACCAGTGAATTATTTACAACTGCACAAAGCTAGCATGGCAGCCAGTCACACAACACAACGGGGCACACAAAACAATATTGCACACCATCATCATCGAGCAGTTAAGACATGTCTTTAAATCAAAGCCGATGGGTTTTTGTCTTCCTAACATTCAGTGTTATCAGTGCATTACAAAAAGGCTATAGCAACAGCTGCCATCACAAAAATAAATGTCCCATGCAAAGGCACAGCTTTGACATTGGGGATTGAAGTGTTCTACTGGCTGCATTGATTTAACCATTCATCAGGAAAACACATCACCAGGAACCACAAGGCGCTGGCTCACAGCGGCCTCTAGCCATAATGCCCACTGAACAGAACACAAACGTTAATGCAATCTCAGCCGCGATAAGGGATGCGCCATGTGTAACAACTGCCCTGCACAGTCCGTCAACAGATCTATAAAGTGTTATTACAGACCAAGATAAAACATACACATGCCGATAGTCGGGTGAGGACATTACTGCAGTAAATACCCATCCGATTTGTTCCAAGCCACAGTGTTTCACTGACAGGCCTAACCTTTTACTCCCAATATACTGCAATGCACATGACAGCCAAAACCTTCCTGCCTTTCCCGGATTTCCCTTGTTGTTTCATGGTTCGAGCGAGAGATGATAAATCACCAGTAGTCCTCTATCGAAGACTCTCCCCCACCCGAGAGAACACAAAGAGAAACCAATAAATGACTTGGAAGTTTAAGACCGTTTAAGCTTTTAATAATAAAACTGCGCAGGATACAAAGTAGCATACCTGTCGTGATAATAACCAATTGTTTTGTCAAAGTGAGCTTGATAGAGAGACGTTGATAAGCCTCATGGTGTGGAAAATTACAGGGCTTGTCTTCTTCTGGTAGGAAAAGGCAATATTTCTGACAAGTTTTTGCTTTCCATAAAATAGCTTTCAAAAACGAAGCAACTAATCTGCTATGAGCTTTGCACAGCTGCAGTATTAAAACAAACAATACAACGTTTTATCAACATAAGACAAGGACCAGCTTATAAAATAATAAATAAATTAGAAGCTTAGGAGATGTATGATAACGTTCAGCATTGTGCAAATATGTAAGAGGATGCAGAAAAAAATAATACGAGTTCCAGTGCTACTTTTATCATAAGAGAAATGTCAATAACCCCACAGCAACCCCGTGTACAGGCAGAATGAATCAAAGGTAGGTGCCATTGCAGCCATTTTGTGACCTCAGTGCCACCCAGAAAACGGTGTGACACATGCACAATGTAGCCCAGGAGAGGCACTCCATCATTATACGTCCACAGATTAATGACTTCAAATGTCACGGGGAATAAGGTCATGCGCCAGGAGCCCCAGCTATGGAGAGACATCTGAGTACTCCCCAGTCTGCATCACACTTCTACGCTCCACTAAGAAGCCAAATGTGCCACTGTCAACCCCTGCCTCGCACAGACTTCTGGGCACATACACACATACAGACACATGCGCACATACAGCACAAACACCATAGCGTATGCTAAACTATCCGCACACACAAGAGCATACACTGCCATTGCCAATGTGAGAGACAAAGAAACAAAGTAGACTTGCATGGAACATTATATTATCATTAGAAACCATTCACTGAAGTCTTCCAGCCAGAGGTGACTGTAGCTTAAGCTTGAAGCGGCACCAAACTTCAAAAAGGTATGAAAAAGAGGGGATAAAATGTCATCTGTCACATCGTGACATCACACTGTAATGCTAGGTCTCGTCCCATACATGGGGAATGATGTCAATGATGGTCTGTTGAATATCATATTATTGTGTTTGAAAATAATAAATAATAATAATAATAAATCTGACAACCAGGGAGTAGCATAATGTGTGTGTGTTTCTCTTCATAAAAAAACTAAAATTGTGTGCGCGTATGTGGGGGGGAGTCAGCGTAAACACTTGTAAATGAGACCAGTATGCTGGTGTCTGAGTGCGTGTGCACAAGTCTGCCAGAGAGGTTATAACAACACAAACCCCCCCCTCGCCCAGTTAATAAAGTGTGTTTGCAGTGGAGAAGCAATATTCGCCGTTTTATTTGGCACAAAATAAGAGCAAAAGAGGCATAGCATAGAAAGTGGAACACTTTGGGTCCGGTGTGAAAGAAAGCAGTGAGAAATGTGTGTGAAAGTCAGCCTGAACCTTATCCCCCCCACCACCAACTCTGCCCCCCCCCCCCACACTGATTAATATTCTCTCTCCTCCGTGTCAATGTCAAAGAATCCTCGCCACCTGCCTTCACCCTTATGGTAGCAGCCGCCACCTGGGACATCTAACAGCAAGCTTCAACAGAAGTCGCTACCAGTTCACCAAAGACGAGCAATCCATGTCAGACAGGAATGGGGGGAAATATACAGTATAGTCGGAAAAAATGATAATCAATGTCAGTAGTTTTCAATTATATCCTCCGTCAGTGAGTGTGGCAACAAAGATTTACGTGTCAGGCTGCGATTCATATCAGAGCGGTGATGTTCGATTGGATTGTACAGAGCACAGAGTAAATTCTTATTGATGCAGATTATAAAATCATCGCCAATTTTTGTAGTCATTAAATAGCAGCTGTGTATTTGGAGGGACAACAAAAAAAAAATCCTAATTCTTTTTTGCTAATATATATTGTTCAATTTACAATGGAAAGAAAAAGTACAATGCATTTTATTATTTTAAGTTGATTTTCTCTGTGCAGGAGCAACACGCTTAATCAATAATGTCGCTCTCATTGAATTCCAGCCTGAACAACATGTAACAAATCATTGTTTACAGACAAGCGCTAAGCCTAATCATGTTGGGACTCCAAAATTAAATTCCTAGTCAATTATCTTGGCTTCATTGGAATTGATAACTGTTGCTCTTAAGCAGGAAATTGGCACCATTTAAAGGTAAGCACAACGATTCACACAGGTGTTGGCACGGCATATCGGCCGTCCATTATCTCTCTCGCCAGGGCACATACTCCAGGTGGGTGTGGGGGGGGGGGGACACATGGACCACATCTGCTATCAGCAGATCCCATCGCAAACCAGCTAGCTTAGCTTCTGATGATGTGGCAAACGGCCCAAAATGAGGATGTCTGCCAAACGCGCACCAGTGCCAAAACGGACTTTCGCAAACTCCCCAGGGCCGGACCAGAGCATGCTTCTGAAAGATTTGTTGTGCTCCAGTCAGGCGACATGAAAAATGTACACAGCACAATGCCCCGGCAGCCCGACACTAAATCAGCTGATGTCAGGGGTGTTTAATCAATGCACAAAAGTTCCCTAGACCGCTGCGAACCAAAGTGAATATTCAATTGCTTTGCCGGATATTCAGTTGATTTGTTATCTTTTTTGATTTGCCCTTGTGACTTTGTGTTAGCGCTTGAATATTGATGCACAGTATGCAGCCATACTTAGCATTCACTGTTATCATCTGAAGTTCTACACATTTCAACCTCGCCTTTCAGACATGATAAATTCCAGTTGTGGAACACACTGATCTGATTCTAGCAAAGCCTTCCATTCCACATAATGCTGTCCATCACACATTGGTCCAGATTTACTGAGTCTTATCCAGGGGCAATCTGGAGTTGAGTATTAATTTCTGCCACACTGAACTCTGGGTTAGCTACAGTATATGCTTTTCTGAAGATGAGTTATCAAACTAACTTTAAAAGATAAAGACAAGGGACGTGAAAATTACTGATTGTTTTTCGGTGTGTCACTTTCATGGTGATTTTTTTATTTTCTTTCCAAACACTGCGGCTGAATCATAGTCTTTTAACCCCAAATGCCTGATGGTCTGCAACTGATATCTTATGGTTGTTGGGGCCAACTTGGCAAATATTTAACGTCATAGTCAAATTATAGTTTATCAACATTTTTGTAGTGTAACTTCACTAACTTTGAGTCTTGTCTCCACCCACATAATTCTGAAAAATTATATATAAAAAAAAAAGGAACATCAATGTTAACATTAAAATTATGACATGCAAGTGTGCCAACCGTACATTTGGCAGCATGGGCCATGGATGATTTTAAACCGTGATGGCATGTAAAACCAATAGCTATATAAATGTCAGCACAATTATTTCGTTTACAGCTCAAAAAACACATCTTAGAGTGCAGTTAATATTTAATGTTAACATACTTTATTTATTTATTATTATTATTATTATTATTATATTTCTGTAGTAGTTTATTTGACCATCTAACACTATTTTATAACATACTGCCTATAATTGTGTACTACAACCACCTAGAACATATTGAATGCCCACATACACAACAGTGATTTGGAATGGCGCTGGATCCTTGCTTGAGTGTCTTGCCAGTGGTGATATATCTGCTCTGGCTTCTGCAGACACTTGATGTGTAACGCTTCATGATCACACATGCTATTTAAAATGAGCTCTAAAGTCAAATGAAAAATGCAAACTCTCTATTACAACAGTATGGGGCTTTCATTCCTGCTATCCATACTGTACAGGGGCAATATTCACAAAACATATTCATGCTGAAAGTAGCTTCCATCTTGTTGACTTCTTAAAAATAACGGGTGTGTGTAAGTTGATATTGCAGGAAAACATTTTTTGTCCAAGAGTATTTCAGAAAGATCGGGGTAGAGAGGACTCCTAAATCTTCCAAAACAAATCACAGTGTGCCCTTGCCTGAGACTGCAAAGAATACCAGCACTGTTCTTATAAGAGTTTATGGACAGAATTGGAAAAGCCACATTTATTTGCAAGAATATAATTTCATTTTTTTGTTTTATAAGTTATTTCAACTCCAAATTTAGCTTTAATAATGTCCTTCCTTTCAGGTACAAGTTGGCTAAGAAGTCATTTATTTTGTGTCCAGTTGTGTTTTCATTTAGTCTGCACAAGTGGCACATCTTAAAATTACACATGGTTATTCTAGTCTGCTAATAAAAGGCTGATGAAACACTTATCCCCTTTTATATGTCAAAAACATATGTGTTATATAGTTTCACAAATAAACATCACACAATATATATTAAACGTATAGGCATATCTGAAGTACGCTACATACTGTAAGATTCAAATCTGTTCTCACTACTTTTCCAGTTGGAGGAAATGTGCAGTCTTTATTTGCAGTCAAATATTTTTTTTAATTTAAACGTCCCCCTTCTCCTGAAAATATGAAGGGTTATGTTCTGTTTCCTATGGCAAAATAATGTATCTGACAAATCAAATTGCCGAATAGCAAAATAGAATGCGGAGAAGGTGTTACATAGCCTGTAAAATCACACTCACACACAGCCTGGATACACATGCATGCACACACGATTGGCGAGCTTCTAACTATGGAACACCAAAAGGGTCACAATTCGCCACTAACTGCACGTAAAGCTATCATACCGCACATATTTTTCGCCTTAACGGCGTTTCAGTGATCACAATACGCTAATTAAATTAATATAACGATATATTCTAAATATATGCCTGCATGTAGCAGTAGGCAATCCATACAGGTATGTATAGCATTGCATCATTTAACATGGACACACCATTTTGACTGGAGCATAATCGGTAGTGAACTATTGTGGTCTACGTTGTCTTTGATTGGGTGGAAGAAGTTCAAATATACTGGCTATGTAAATTAACAGGTGGAGCTCATTTGATTATGAGAGAATGCAGTATTTCACGGCGTTAGGTTGGCACTAGAACTCCATGAAATACGCGCATTCTGTTGACAAGACCAAACGCGCGTATTTAACGGCGTTCTCGTGCCACCATAACCATAACCATAACTGCGTTGTATTGTGATTGCCGAATAAACGTGCGTTCTCTTGACAAAACGCACATGTTCGATGTTTTACCGGCCAAAACTATGAAAGTTTTACGTGCAGTTAGTGGCGAATTATGACCCTTTTGGCGTTCCATATCTAGCAGACTGTATCGTAAACCCGGATGCCGGTTGCACACTATACTGTAGACCTCGCCAGTCATACGTCATTATGCACATGTAAGGACTTCTGAGTCTAAGCATTTTCCCTATGAGAAAAATAAATGGCGTTTTTCGCTACCACGGTCTGTGTTTAACTCATATGTTGCAAACTTATGTCGAGGCCAGGTTGTTAGGGCAAGCTATGAAAAGGGAAAGGTGGTATCGCGTGTTGGTGTCAACTAAGGTAGCTAAGTACCGGTAACACATTACAGTATCTTTAGTTAATTATTATTAATAATAATCCTAATCATCTTCACATTGTCAGTCCAGCAAGGTGTCAACAATGTAATAGCACACACACACAGTCTCACAGTATTTATTTGACACGTTTTCATAACACCATGTTTCATATTCACTGTTTTCATAACACCATGTTATTCACAACAATGTATTTATTATTAACACTGTTAAAATACCTATAAAATATTTGACATATTAAAACTACTAACTTGCTGGATCCTTTTGAAGATTTGCACATTTTCGAAGGGATGGGGTACCTTGCAGTCAGAAACAAGAAGGTACGAATGAAATGGAGGACACCCGCTCTAGCTAGAAAGTTGTACTGCTATTTCGGAGACCTAGTGGTAGCATACAGTAAAGTTCTGTGAATGTGGACCAAAACGTTACCCATGTTGTGTATATGGACTCACAGTCCCATGCAGCTTAAGAGTGATTGAAATGGTTCATAGTTTCAGTGACATACTGTCTTGGGGGAATTTTTTTCCTTCTTTTAGCACTCTAGTTAAACATTTTACAGCTTGACTTCAGCTGTTCCCGCCAATTTGGTTTCTAACAAGTGGTCTGACTCTTCTGGGGGAATAACACTTGTCCCTGGCAGACTACCCTACAAACGCACCAGTCTACACTTTTAAAATGAGAATGGCAGGAGTGAAGGTTAGATGTGCAAGCTTTCAAGCCCATGAAAACATTACCAAATGTATTAGTTCAAAACACATCAGTTTTTGCACGCAGAAACACACGCATGCATTGCAGACTGAATATGTAATTGGCTAACCAGCCTAGAAAATGCCATGTCATGGCCAGCACACCATTAATTGGAAGGCTTCCATCAAACTACACTAGCTAATCTGTGTCATAGCTGATTCATTCACACGGCACCCCACAGTGTTGCAAATAAGAAAAGGCAAACAAAAAATAAGATCAACGTTCTTCCTGTATTGTCAAGCTTCCAGACGTCTTGTGAAGCAGTGCAAATTATATTTCCTCCTCCTCATATGACCGCTGACTGTGATCATCTGTGGCAGAGGTGTGAGGTGAAGGTTCTCTGCGAAACACAAGAGGCCGTGGAATGGGAGGAAGGAGGAGGTGCATCTCTCCCCGGGGGCGAGTCACTATCATATGCTATCTGGTGTTTTCCTTTAATTAAAAGTGCACGGGAACGAATGACTGGCAGTCCCGCTTCACACTTCTGCCCAGGACAAATCATTTTTTATGTCAGATATAAGTCAGATTTGACTTTAGATGGTGCTACTTAAAGTTGTCAGTTACAAAAGAAATGGGGAGAAGGATGTCATTTTCCAGGCTATAAAGCATGTCAGGTACACACACACACACACACCAGATACACATACAGTATATGGCCCAGGGCTCATGCCAAGGACATGGCGGGTGACATTAAATATTGAAATGTAAAGCAGTTAAATGGCTCTGTTCATGTCCTTTCAAAGAACATTAAAAGTCAGCATGGGGTGCAACAGAATTTGTGTGCTTATGAATTTGTTCCACGTGGCTCAACTGGCTCAGAGATGATTGCATTGGGAGTATGGTACCAGTTTTACCAGGAAATTAAGCATCTTGTTTTCTGACAACATGATAAAAATGTCTACCTTGGAAATGAAGTAGAGAAGCACAAAATCTCTTTGTAGACTGCATGAAACTACATGAACATAAGATGTAAAGTTTGTGACAAGGTGGGGGCGATTATTTGCCTTGTTAGCAGTTGAAATCTAAGATTTTTGAAATTTACTTTAATCATTGGCTAACTTGATGGCCATCCCATGCCACTCTGGTATACCTCTGTTTATTTATTTTGCTTTCAGCTTTCTTTGAGCCATCTGTATGACACCAACACAACAAACCAACAACCAACCAACAAAGACAGTAAATTTGACCCCAACTCATTGGGTTGGGTATCAATTCTCTCTGCTGGCAGGCAGCTGCTATTGTTGAAATATTAAGATTTCAATAGAGCAGCGTGCTTCAAAATAAGCATAAAAGGCATTCTCTGTGTTTTTCAAATGAGTCTTATTATTCATTCCATGTTAATTATAAATAATATGCCATCAATTGAATGAATTGCTCTCCCCTACTGTTTGATGGCTGCAAATCGCCGGTTTCAAGAATGACAGAGATTATTTAAGAAGCTTTTTTGACACATACAGTGAACATTTCAACAACTAGCAATTTAATATACCATTCACTTTGATGAACCAGCTTCTTAACGTCAATACCATTTATATCAATCATGGTGATTATAAAATTACCAAATGTGTTTACTGTTTACTGATTCACACAAACTATTTATGAGATTATAAGAAAACGAATAGTTTAAATAGTTCAAATAGTTTAAATATTTGTAATTATTACAAGTTATTTTAAATCAAATTATCTCTAATTATAAATGGGAAATGCTGCTGCTTTAATTTATGTTTATGATAAATGACCTGCTTCAAGTATTAATCATATAGCTAAATTAGTTAAAGCACTGTTCCATTTGGAATTGGGATAGCATACAATATCATAAAAACTGCATTCAATTATCTCCAGTGCATGCTAATTTCCTTAGAATTGATTATTCCTACAAAATAATTATTCAGAATACACAATATAAAATGTTATTTTCAGGAGCCCAGAGTTTAAATGCACTTTACAGTGAAAACATGTTTTGCAACCACATGAAACCCAGGCTGCAGCTTAAATAGGCCCTACTTTTCACAGCTACAAACACCAGCTATTCAAAGGAATGAGGGAAACATCAGTCTTGCATGTTATGTTTTTGCAACAATTCCTAAGCAAAGTTCACTATATATACACAGTACTATACTGTATGTTTTATATATATTTGATATTTTAGTACTGGTCCCTTAAACATTAGCATGCTCTTCCAAATGCTTGTGTTTCAAGTGTACATCATTGTGTAATGCCACCAAAATCTGATGCTGTCTTCTCAAACGACCAGACACACACACACACACACACACACACACACACACACACACACGCACACACACACACACACACACTGCTCTGCAGAAACAAAAGATCTGTGAAAATAAAGATGAGCTCTAATCCGAGGCTCTGCTCTCTAGAAAGTCATTAGGTCAGGGAATTGCGGAGGACGCACGGCGAAGGGGCTCTTTATAATGAAGAGCCCGTGTTCCACAGGGAAACTCTGCCTGCAGCATGCAATCAGACCAGGGTCGCTATGGAAATGAAATGTCCCTCTCGCCCCCCCCCCTCCCAGTTTCTTCCCCATGAAGAAACTGACAGGCTAACACACCTTAAGATGAGGGCTGCCTGAACTCCTTGAAAGCATTTTAATATCTCACAAGACTGTCGCTCTAAATCACCCTCCACAAGCCTCTCGTTCACAGACAATGCCGGCGCAATGTGCTAAATACATCAATCCGTCAGATCTGACCATCCCTGCAAAACCTCATTATGGGTGAAGCCCGCCGTAAAAGTGGTCAGGATGATATGCAGATAAATCCTCCGTGGCTTGCACCAAATCTAGACTAAATCATCTACTTGTTATCTAGTTTGTTCATGAAGAAGATCATGTATTACTACATAACAGTAAAATATATATCAATGTCAGTGTACAGTATTTTGTCTGATCTGTTCACACAGGTGATCTTGCATCCAGCTAACTACAATTAAGGTTTAGTAAAGAAGGGCTTTAATAATATTTGCAGTGCCTAAAACTAGTATTCTTCTTGATCCCTAAACAATACTTGAGGGAACCATGCTACAGTTCAATGTGATATTTTCTAAATATCAAATGTACTATTAATAAAAACATTTAAGCAAAAAAATATAGGTTGGGCAAGTAAGAATCAAAAGCCTCAACTAACTGGGGTGAGGTGACATTTCAGTAAATCCATATGCTCCGTGTATAAACGGGATTGTATGCAACAGATTAAGCCACAAAACAAAGCACAACATTAAAAAGAAAGGGCATCAACCTCCATGCATTGGTAGAGAAGCAAATCTAGGAACTGGGCACACCAAAAAGCGGGCATATAGTAAATCCCCCCAGAGACACCTTGGCTTTGAATGAGCATCCAAATGTAGGCTTTTGGCACCGATTCAGACAGGAAGACTAGACGCTCTACTGACTGTGTGGCAGGGTGGCAGATTAAAAATGAATTCAAAACGGTCCTGAAAAGCCCTGACTCGGATTAGCCAAGCCACGATCTTGATCAGTCTGGCACTTTGATGATCACAACAAATTAAATTCTTGAGCTACAATATCCAGGCAACTAACCCCTAGCCTCCTGATACCATCCTGATCTGGGAAGTACCAAACTGGAACCCCTCCATTCAAAAGTGAAATTACAATATGCATCAAATGCTTTCCTGCTGTTAGTATAGATATATAATTAGATAATCTAGGTAGGTCTTAAACTTTTTAAAATATGCAACGGAGGTTCAACAAGTTGTGTGTTCAAATGCAATAAATATAGAACTGATTGTTTCCCATAGTTGATAGCGCAGTGAATGCATCTTCATCTTCACAGAGAAATTACTTCATTGCTGTTATCTGTCTCCTTTCAATGAAGTTCTAAACAGCATTACTGATAAAATCGCAGTGTTAATTAATAGCTTGTAATGGTGGGAATATCCATCAGTAGTTGTATAGTACATTGCTGTGGTCATTTTAGGAATACGTTACATCTGCCCACTGCTTCACCAGGCTGGCACGTTCCATACTGATTCATGTGGCAATATCAATCTGTGACATGAAGATGGTAACACCAGAAACCCTGTAGATCATCAAATCACAGGCATATCAGCATGAGGTCTAACAATTTTGTGTAATTTCACAGAATATGAACCACCTTTTAAGTGGCTCTATATGACATTCTGATTGTAGGTGTCATACTAGAGCACCACCATCTCACACACACACACATGCACTAAAATGCATGCAACCAGCTGGCTATGAAAACAAAGAACTTGGAACTGGGAGGAGCTTGGAACCCACAGAGGGAACATGATGTCGTTCTTTGCTAAGGATGCAATGACTCCAATATATTTACATAGAAAATAGTTCTGCTGCTATATTGTTGAAAACATATTATGGCACACCTTTAAATATAATGCTAAATACATAATACAATCTTAGTTATGTAATGTTCTTTTGAAAAATGTTCCTAGTCCAGTAAATGGTATTTGGCTTGTCAAATATTTCAAAGGTACATAAACCAAAAAGGGTTTGATGACCAGACACTATAGTATTACATGACTTCCATAGCAACTGTGGCCCTTCTAAGGAGTGCTGAGTGGCTCATGCATCTCTCTACACAGCATTCCAGGCTCTGCACAGTTGTATTTTATGAACATATGTACACAGTAAGCAGGGGAGGATCTGGGCCGCTATAATGATGATATGCATTTCTTTGGCCTTCAATTTGTTGAGCAATAAACATTTGCAGGAGGAAAAGGCAAGGTTTGTTTCTATTCTCAACTGACAGGTACCACTATAAACCCCATAAACATTATTTCCTCTGGGTTCCCTCCCACCAGAGATGAGAAGACGAATACTTAATACTGCACATAGATGCGAATGGTGTGTGCCTATAGCACTCAATAGGGTCTCTCCCTATCTGATGTGAGCTACACACACGTGCATATACTCCCCAAGATACCATGAATAGCAATAAGTGGGGTAAATATAATGAATGGATGTAAGCCATTAAGATAAGAAGGGAGTGCTTTGGATAACCAGGTACTGAGATGAGGTCTCTGGAGGCTATGGTAAGGGAGCTGGCAAATGGCAGATGAATCTCTGGAATGGCATGGGCAAACAGGGACAAAGCCTCTCCAGTAAGCTCTACCTCATTAAAGGCGTCGGGGAACGGTCACTCCCTTCTGTTGACCAACTGACAGACTGGCGCACAGAGGTCATTTTCAGTGGCACATAAAAATGAGATTAACAACGATGAAGTCAACGTGGGAGCATCTAAAGAAAAGAGCAGTCTATATTTTCCTTTGTGACAGTATGACGACGCACGCATACAGCAGGCAGCCGTTTTGCATGCCATTACAGGATTTATTTTTAGAAATCATTTTTCAAATGAAATCACTTGAAAGGAGCTTGACTAAACTAGGCTTGAGGAGACACTTGTCAACACAATAACAAAGGCTAATGGCTGGGTTCATGCTTACTATGGAGAGGTCTCTACAGTTATAAAACAGCACTTAAGAAAATCTCTACAGCAATTACATGGAAGGGTCATTTAGCCTAGTCAGTTACTGCCATTTACAGTATCACATGACAACAAAGGGGTCAATCTTGAATGTGGCACAGCATCTTGGGTTAATAACAGGAGCACAGAGGGCCTTAGGTTAATAACTGGGCAGAGAGCAGTCGAGACATTACATTACCTTGCTAGACCCATATAACCCTAATAAGGCTATCTAATGTAGCATGAAAACACATGCATACATCTGAAGTGAATATGCCAAAGTGTTGCACAAATGATTGCTGTTTTTGAGTAACAAGTACACACAAGATTACTAAATGAAAACATTTTCTTTATTTTTTTTAGAAACAACAACACAATACCAAACACCAACAAACTAATTGAAACAAATGAAAAAAACGTTTTTTTTGATTAAACAGGTGATTCATGTTTGTCTTTGTACAAACACAAAGATAAGAGGTAGGTTTGACACAAGGGCAGAACATGGCAAAGGCAATGCCAGCAATACATGGTAGTTTTGTTTTGACAGCTGTCACTTTTATTGCCCTTTAAACTCCACATCCTTACACTGTCACTTCCTTACTGAGGAAGGCAATTCTCTTATGACTAACAGATGCTGTATTCTTTTGGGAGTTGCACCACCATTTTGTTTCCTCAATGGGATAAAACAATTAGAGATGACAATAATTCATGAAAATTAAAAAAGGTTTAAGGACCTCTGTCTGTGCAACAACCCTGAAATTACCAAGCCTTTGCTACAAACAAGACAAGCAAGAAAAATGTTCCTAACCATGGGTGACATGAGTCAGAAAACAATACTATCTGTCATTCTTAACAATGAAGCATAATTGCACATCAAGTTATGTCATAACCACACTGCTGAATTTGGGGTGGAAACTTGGAAGGCTGGGGGTTTCCACCACTCGACAGTAATTAATAATCTGCCATGATGTTAGGCTTTTTCTATTCTCTTAAATATCCGCAAACAACAAAATGTGGCCGTCAAACAAAGGCAGTTTGTTCCATTACTGTTTAGACTGCCTTGTCCGCCTATTGTTCTGGAAACCCACTTATAATTGCCTGTTTAAGATAGAACATCACGTAACATACATGATAGGACACCTTCCAGAAAGTACGCAAGGCATTATAGAGGTGCCATACTGTATTGTACAAACTAAAATACAAATTCTCTGCCACCATCGTGAGATGATAGTCAATCTATTAACCTTACCAGTGCCCCATTCGAAGGCACCCCAGCCTATTGGTTTACATAACAACACCTTCCACGGCTGACTAGCACTGTGTCAACTTCAGCAGCTGAGGTGAGAATATTATTAAACAAGCACATCTTGATTTGACACGTTAATGAAAAAACTAATGAAATGATGGCAGATCAAATGTGCAATTAGTTACAAAACCATTCACCTTATTGCACCTGATACGCCAATCAAAAGTTTGTAGGTTTTTATGAATCGCCATGTTAGCATAGCTTCAAATATTTGCATGACACCACACATGACATATTCTGATGAGAAATGGAATCAGGGCAAATATTCTGCCACAGGTTGAACAATATTATAGTGTGCTCTTGTCTGATGACAGCGTAATATAGGGGCTCACAAAAGATGTGAGAGACACCAACACACATGCAAACACATATTCACACGCATTTTACTTGTCAGGTTCATCGCTTGGCTCACACCCAAGGTGGTGAGAACAGGTTTAGAACGATGTATTAGCTCTAGAAGTTTCCCTAATCATGTTCCCTTACATAACTCAAGAGTTCTACCACATATTAGAATACTTGATGGAGATGAAAATGGAGCACAGTAATGCATTTCTATGGTGGGTGTGCCACTCTACGTCACCAACGGCATTTTGCATTGACTTGCAGTGATATTAATATTAATATGTAATATATATGCACTGTATATATATACACATATGGGGAAAATATTTATCTTTCAAATATTAAACTGCTATGTTCACTTCTTATCTGGCACAAGTTAACATGGAAAACTGAAATTCAAGAGGGGTAGGTGGTCATCTTTGGATGTGCATTTGCCTGAGGCCAATGCTCTTAGTAAATCAGTTTTGGGGAAGAAAATAATCAATGTTAACAGGTCCAAACAGTTTTTCATTCGCTGCACTCTCTAACTTGGCACGGGGCTGCTTCTGGAGCAAGCGGCCCTTATCAGGCACCGAGCAGGGACAGATACCTGTGACAGCCGACACGTTTGGGACCCAAGTGCTTAATCTCCGGTCCCTTCTACCGAGCAGTCACGCGCCTCAGCTGAGCAAGAGGGCGAGCGATTGCGCGCATTTCAAAAACAAGCCGTAGCTTGGAAACACGTGGCGCACACCAACTGTGAAGTATTCGAGCAGTGCTCTAATCGCATCAAAGTCTCTTGACAAACAAACGCACCCGGTGAACTGTGATTGATGGGAACATACTGTATAGTTAATAGGAATCTAACATCAGAGCAGGAGATCGCGCGTGTATGTATGTGTGTGCGCGTGTGTTTATTGGATTGTGCTTTTGTGTTTGTTGCCGTGTGGCTCGGGCTGAGGCGAGATCAATGGCGGTTCATAAAATGTGAGGAAACAAGAGTAAGTCGAATTGATGACAGCTACCGGCGTATCTGGTAATCTAATTTTAACAACACAGAGTTCCTGGGCGATGGAGCCACTGCAAGACTGAACATGGTCCTCGTGGCTACAAAGCCCCAGCAGCTGTGAAGACGTGAGTTGTGCACAGCTGCAGGTGTATTGGTGGACCAGAGAGGGGCTTGCTATATTTCAATTTATGCGCTATCCCATTGAAAGCGCCATTGAATTATTCATCCTTAGCGGCAATCTCACAAATATTTTAGTTTGGAAAAAAAAAAAAAAAACTCCTTTTAGTGCTCTGTGAAGCTTGGACATACAGTATAGTCAGATAGAGTGACTGCTCATATTTCATATTAAAAAAGACCGGGCTGGTAGATTCACAGTGCAACACGAGAATTCTGAGCAGCTTGCTATAAACTGGCTGCAGATTTGACATAGCCAATCATTGCTTTGCACAGGGGAGTGGAAACGATGCCAGTAATTCCCTGTTCCATGCTCAACCTAGCCTTCCCAGACCGCGGGCTGGACTACAACAAGCTCCGCCAGGGAGAGCAGCCACAGGATGGCTCTAGCGCACTAACACACACACACTTGTGTCAACCTGCTATCCATGGACACACATATTTGCATGTGCACTCTATGTCGGGGCCATTTGCATGTGAGAAATGGAATTAGTTTGTTACCATGGAATAAATGCCTTAAAACATAACGCAGTAAAACAGTTCTCTGCACATAGCTTTGGAGCACTTTCTGCTGTATGTAATATTTATCATCTGGCTAATAGCCATTATATATTGCAACTCTTTAAAATGCAGTGGCTTGCAAGTATGACTGAAAAACAAATCAAGAAATAAAAAAATTAAAAGGTTTCTCGCGTTGTGTGCTTAGCTCTTATTGCATGAGCATTTTATGATAGAATCCATAAAAAGAAATGATGGCCTATTAAAAAGCCGTGCATTCAAATGAATCACTCGCATTGCTCAATATTTCTCGCCTGTCTCGCTATGCCAGCTCTTTCTCTTTTAGGAAGGACACAGCACCGCATCGCCAAGTGGCGCTCGGGGTTTGTCCACTGAATGAGGCTCGTTGGATGTCGCATGAATCCTGCCCCTGTTCTGCCTTTCTGGACCAGGGCTGGGCAATGGGGGCCCACTGCCCTCAGCTTGTGCCAGGTGGCAGCTGGGAGAGAAAAGTACCCCATGCACAACACTCTCCTCGCTATCCTCTGCTGCCAGAGCTACCAGTGCCCCCTTAGGGGCTACAACACCAGGACCTGTGACCTGAAGGTTGGCCGCAATCCCGTCTGTGACATGAAACATGCGTGTCTGAGCAACCTGCCTTTGACTACAGTTGCTATGACACTTAATTACTTCTGTTTTGCCGACTACTGACAAATGAACATTTTAGTCAGTTTTCCCGAGAATAAATAGAGCCAATTTATCACACTCAGTGTCTCGGCAAAGCAATAGCGTGTCTGCTTAAGAAATTTGTAATACAGATAGTCTGTCGCAACAGCACTACCTAACCAAGGTGCATGAATTAGTAGAGTGAATCGTGGAGTGAACATGCTTCAAAGGGTTTCGCCAAATTCTTTAATTTCCTTTGAGGGGCTTATCTCATCACGAGATACTGGTGCGTACATGCTTTTATCATAATACTGGTACTTCCACAAACTTCAGAGCTAAGCGAGAGTAACTTTCATTTTATTTCAGTGATTATATTTTGTCTAACTGTTAAGAGCATACATTCTGTTAAAGATAATCCATCATTTACAGACCATATTCATGTTCATACGCAGTCGACTTCTATTCTTGCTCAAAAACACACAGTGGCCTAGTCTATTTCTAATGTCTCTAAGTTTATCGAAATACTGGTAGTAAATCATTACATACACCAGAATGCAAACAAACATGGATCACTTGGCTACTACTACGGTGTAGAGATTGGCTTTGCAGACATGAATGTTTTTGAGAAACAGCGGAAGTAAACAGTGCATGACATCTGCGGAAGGACTTTACATTGAGGGAAAGAAGTTACATATTTGAGGGTTTAACAAAAGCTCAGTAGCGCTTTACTGCTTTGTGCCGTACAGGGCTCATTAACCTATCATTGACAACGTAATAAGAAACAGGCCTTTCTGCATCTGACCTGAGAATTGTGTCAAATCTCGGTTGTTCACTGACCTTCCAATATTTCAATATAACAGACAGTGAGATATCTTGTTGGTAATGGCAATCAGCTTTTGAGCTTTGCTTGCAGACAGATGAAAGCATGTGGGTTGATGGACACATTAACTCATGTTTGCACCACTGGTGGGATTCTTCTTTTTCCCATCTCTGTGTGAGAGAAAATACTGTATACTGTGATTGCTCAACCAACGCAATTCAGGTCAAGCAACCGCATGCCAACCAAATAATCAGCAAATCAATCACAGGCATCCAAGCATCCTTCTCATAACGTGCTCATTGCAAAAGTAAACAACGCACATCAGAATAGATCTGCTAGTCAGGAGTAAAGGTATCCACTTGGATTTAAATGTGGTGGGCAGCTTATAGCTGATGAGGACGTTATTACTGTATAATCAGCATTACTATATACACCTGAACAAGTTTAAAAAATGGTTACGGACATACTGTAAAGAAACTACCTCACATGGAAACGAATGGCAGAGTACGTCATGGCTGAAATGAAGATATGAGCATCTGTAACCCATGCACATAGTGGAGGGGTGTGTTAGTCAGTTAACAAGACAACGTGCAAATTACTAATATGCCACCTCCACAAGCACGAGGTTGCTTGTGCTAAGGGAATGCCGCGGGCCGTGCATTGTGTTAGATATAAAAAATGTGAGCATTTCCAAGGCCATCAGGTGTGGACAGTGATATCAGATAAACAGTTTGCAACCGATTTAAAGCTGGCCTTCCCAGCAGCTTCTGCCCATTCTGTTAAAGCAGTGAAACCTAAGGACGTTGGCTAGATAGGCAATCACAAACCATGGGAAACATTGTTGTTTCAGGCTTTTCTTGGCTATGCTGACACTAAGACACAACACTACACAATTTTAAAATGACAACAGCCGTATCCTTTAATACTTTCTAATACAGAGGGAGCGCTATGTGAATAATGTAACAGCACGATTACCAGCCGAGACAAGGACACTGCATTAATATTGGTGAGATGTCACAACTTTATTACTAAATTTATTGAATGTCCTTTTTTGTCTTTCTGTTTATTTTCCTGTTTCTGCTTTAGGCTGTTCCAGTTTAATCCCCATCTTAATTGTTGAATCACATACATTTTATTATTGTAATTCTCTGTAACTCTGTACGTCCAGCACTTCTTTCTATCTGTCTTTGTTGTATTAGCTACATGGGAAATTGAATACACAAATGGTCTTACAGAATAGTATTTCTACAGGGCCTGTTTTCAAAACACACGATCGTGAGTACAATTACAAGTTGGAAAGTATTACAAATTATTCAAAGGAACTTTAGGTTTATATTCAGCATCTAGATCAGTGCGCAATTAGCACACATTTTAAAATAATCATCTTATATCTATTATTTTTATTTGATTTATGTTTTGTGGTTTCTTGTTGTACTTCTGCTGTCTTTGTATGTTGCTTTTTTGTCCAGGTCTCTCTTGAAAAATAGATTTTTAATCTCAATGAGACTAACCTGGTAAAATAAAGGACAAATACATTTTATTTTTAAAATTTTAAAATACAATAGTGCACAATACACTCAAAGTCCTTATAGTGTTTCTGCTATGTTCATGAGCATGGAACCAAATTACATTACATGCTTAGATGTGGTAACAAGATATGTGGTCCACCCAGAGTTACAAGTCTACCTGTAAGGTCTGCGTCCCGCGCACGACTACGGGAGCGCGCGCTACCGCCGACAGCGACTGTTCACCACTCTAGTGACTCTCTCTCCCCGGACCCGCCTTCCACTTAATCGACATTCCACAATCAACCTAGATCACGTTCACCTGTTTACTAACACCTATGCACAGTATATTAGACGATCACACTTCCCGCTCTTTGTGAAGTATTGTTTATACATTACCGAACCGTAGTTGACCTTGTTATTCTGAACTCCAGTATAGACTTTTCACGTTTTGACCAGTATTTCTGTCTACGTTTATTCCGTCTTGCCTGCCCCTTGTCGGTACCTCAGCCTGAACAGCCATCTGTGTACCAGTCCCGTTGCCTGTCTGTTTACTCTGACTTTATCCTACCCCTTTTTGCCAATCGTCTGGACTTCTCTGTTTTTGACCTCTGCCTGTTTCTGTCTGCGAGTCAGCCTATTCCTGTACTTTGGTACAATAAACTGTAAACAGCAATTGAAACCTCACCCCCGTCTAGTATCATTACACTACCTTTTAACTTAACAGAAACTCCATTATTTATTTAAGGCATACTGGATAAATAATCAAAACATGCTGCATTATCAGCTTGATTCTGGCAACACGGTGACCCAGTGGATAGCAATATGGCCTCAGAGCAAGAAGGTCCCGGGTTTGAACCTCTATGTGGAGTTTGCATGTTCTCCCCTTGTGGGTTTCCTCCAGGTGCTCCGGTTTCCCCCACTATCCAAAAAGCATGTTAGGTTCACTCTCTCGTGTCAGTGCCATTGACCAGTGACACTGACCTCCATCAGGAGTTGGTCCCCGGGCGCTGCACAGCGGCTGCCCACTGCTCCCTTGAGGGATGGGTTAAATGCAAAGAGCAAATTGAGCTACGTGTATGTGACAATGAAAGCTCCTTTACCTTAACTGGCATAAGCTCATTATCTGGCCTGGAAGGCATTTGATCCTACCAGTGCAACACACGAGAACAAATGAAGATTGGTCCGCAATAGCTTGAAGTTACGTTTTTAATTAGCTATATATATTACTAAACATTCTGGTTAAATAAATCCAGGTATTTTGGCTGACAAAACAGTGTGTTGGATAATACCTGGTGCGGGAATGATGTGGTCATGTCATGCTAAGAATGATTTGTGTCCATTGTGTTCAGAGAGCCTGGGGAATGTTTCATGGCCTGTAAGAGCGCAGATACTTCCCACCAGCTGGTGCAGTTTCACATCTATGTAGGGCAGATTGAGGACAAAGAACTGGCGGGGTACTGTACAATGTACGTAGTAGGACAATGAGCTACAACTTGCATTAATTCCAACTTCCAAACTCTCCGCCTCTCCTACTTCACCATAGGTTGTAGCCCTTGGCTGAGATATATAAAAAAACACTTACACATACTGTAAAAAGGTTTACTTGAAAATAAATGTCACATTTTATTTCAATTATGTCATAAGGCATCACACATATTTTATTACAGGCAAAACCACCTGTACATAAATATAGTTTACATATATTCTGTCTATACTGTCTAAGCAGTGGTCAAACCAGTTACAAATCAAACAAACACTTTACTCTAAGCTATTTACACTGAGTAGTGCCTACAGGTAGACCAGGGACTTCTGGGATTGCATCCAGGATGTTTCGGCCAGATTAGCTCAACCACCCTAACCTCTAAACTACCCTACGCTTGTCCCTCTTCCTCACACGCTGCTCATCTCCGTTTAACGCTCTATAGCACTATTCCCATGGCAACACAGCCTCCGCAGTATCAGGTCCATGCTACCTTTGGTCACGATACACAGTGTGTGCAGCATTTACTGTCGGGTGTAAGGTCAGCCATACCAAACCGGTTAAAAGCTGGACAAAGGAAGACCAGCAGGCCGCGGTGGCCTTTTCTGAAGAACTCGTCTGTGCCTATAGCCGCTGATGGAACTGGGTTGAGACCGTGGGGTCAACACACACAGTTTCTGTGGTACACGTCACCGCATGCTGAGAACACAGAGTAACACAGGGGGCAGCTCCTTGGGGTTCTGCTACCATCCAGCTGGCTGTTTGCACCCTCAAACTGACAGGCAAGCTTTAGCCCCTAGCTGAGCAAGACACCCACCCACTCACTCTCACACACACACACACGCACGCACAGCTCAGAGAAATAAGTCTTTCTTTTCACACCCAGCCACAGAGTAACTTTTAACCTTGGCAGTCTCAGACAAGCTGGGCCACTACAATGTTCAGGGTAGTGTCACAGATGATGTGCAAGTATTTTGTGTGTAGATGTGTGTGTGTGCGTGTGTGTGTGTGTGTGTGTGTGTTTTAGTTTGACATTATTGCTATTTATTCTTCATTCGCTTTTACAAAGCTCTTTTTGTTTAGTTTTTATTTATTTATTTAGCGTTCCATCTTCCAGTCGTGACATACTCAACTGGACTTGTGAGACACAAGCGTGTCCCCCTCATTCCTCTTACGGGTCGTCTTTCCATTAGCATATTTGGCAGTAAAACAGTTGTGCTTTACTCCCTTAATAATTTAAATGTGCTTATATATTCAGCACCCATCCCCGTATCTGGCAGAGCCCGGCTCTTTTGATTTAAATCCGCAGAGATGGCGGCCTTTACTGAGAAAAAACTCATTGATTAATTAATCACATCTCCAATTCTGTAACATTTCGGAAAAGAATCTAATATTAAAAACTCCACGCCACCCACATAATTAAGTCAAACCTGAGAATCAACACAAGCATATAATGTGGGTCGAAACAACAAGCAACTCCTCCCTCAGCCAGGAATCAATGTTGCAAAGTCAATTTACAGCCAATGACTCTCAACATCGCAGTCAATCCATTGTTGATTCAATTGTAACCTATTAAGATAGTGTCGGGTGAGACTGAAGTTGACGCAATCAAAAATCAGTGGTTTTAAACGTTCGATAATGGTGTTGTTATTGTAGTGACTGGTCAGGGGAACACCAGCCAGCACCAGCACCTGTGCCTCCAGGGCATCACTCTCCAACAGATGAAAGGACTCACTGACACTCAAACCTCATTGGCAGCACTGGAGAAATGGTCTCATCTCTTTTGAGAACTCTTCACAACTCATAAAGGACTTAACGCAATCCCACAGAAATGCTGTTTTAGCAGTTTGCTGTGGATAATAGCTATAGCTTTGTTGTCTGCTTGGCCACTTGACGGAGGCACATTTTAAATTGCCAGTATGTGTTGCATTCATGTGAAGTGGGATCTGGGATTTTTCCGACTCAATACTGTACTTCTTAATTCTCACCTCAAGCTGTTGAGATTGATTTGGAACGAGTTCCTATGCCAATTCAAGTGTGCATTTTTATTTTACATGCACAATGTAAACGAGGTATTCCACCTTATTTTTGCATTTGCATATATTAACTGTGTACCTATAGACTGATTATTTGATTCAAATTTTAAACAGCACTGTAGAAAAAGCGCCAGATTGGGATGCAGTTAGGAAGGTGGACTCCTAACCTGAAGGCCCTGGTTGGGTTTAATCCCCACAAGCCAGGACTACTGTGCCTGCATCATTCTGAGTACCTCCTATCTGCTCCCTAACATTGTAATTGCACACACTGTAATGCAAACTTTGGAGCATTGAGGTAGTGAACTACGTTTTCTCCACAGGTACACTGCAAAAAATGCCCTATCAAATATAAGTGCAAAAAAATGAGTTATGAGCTTTCTTATGCTTAAAACAAGCCATTTTGGCTGCCAGTGCAGTAAGTGAAATTCACTTGATAAGATTTATTTCAGATTTACTTAATTTAAGTCACTAGATAATATATATATTTATATTAGAAGTCCAACTAGATTTTAAATCTAAAAACAAGATTATCACACTAAATTAGATATTCGTTTTTGCAGTGATATCCAGTATATGAAGGAATCAAAGACAAGAATACTTGTATCCATAGTTATTGTAGCTAAAGGGTGTACTGTTTGAAATATGTGAATTATGACAGAATAATTAACATTTTAAATGTAGCTACATTTCTTTGAATAATGCTTTGCACCATATCTGTGTCATTTTTGAGATAATGAGCTTTGTTTGACACTAGTGAAATTGTTCTTTTGTCCATGGTACAAAAAGATTGAGTGATGCCAGAATACTTTTCTAAGAGTTAGAAGAGTTTCTCACTACAAATTACTTTTTAAATGGCCATTCAAATGTGGATCTTTTAAATTGGTCTTAAAAGCATAATTTTCTCACGAACACATCATAACTAAACCAGTGTGTGCATTGCTTCTGCTGTTACAGATTAAAATCTGCAAAATAAAAACCAAAGCTGACCTTGTCCGCCAACCCAAACAGACGTGTCATTGGTTTGCTGTTTTGAAGACTCTGCTGGGTTTCCTGCCAGCGTGTGAGATGAGGATAAAATAAAAAGGCATGAGGTGCCCTCGGCCTGCCAAGGACAACAACAGTCAGCGCCTACTCCACAGGTGTTACTTGAAATTCCAATACGTCAGATGAAACAGCTAACCACTGCGTTACCTCCACTGCAGACCACCGCTCCTTTAGACACGTCTCCTGCTTTGGAATTATCGAGCTCCTGTTTACTTTGTCAAAAATGGGTTAAAGCCATACTGAACTTATAGTAAACCCTTGACTTTGTTGCATCCTTACCTCAATATAAATCCTCGACGTTCATTGTAAAATAATCCATAATCCATCCTTGGAGGATATTAGTCATCATAAACTGGAACCGGCTCAGCTTTTCATTCGCCATTGATTTCTATTATTTCTAAAAAACATACTTGGCTGCATCAACAAAGCAGGTCACAGTCTATACTGGTAGTGCTGTATGTTTTCCCAGGTGTGTTAACTAGTTTAATTTAAGATATATAGGTTTTGAATTAAAATGCATGTCTAAAATAAATCCTACAACAACATAAATTTAAGAATACATTATACCAGTAGAGACAAAGACAATCAGCTTTGTAGACACATTATAGTATTGTTTGTTCATTATAAGTCATAAAGAGAACCTCAGTTGTAGGACTTAATATGACTCTAAGGAAGCTATGGAATCGAGGGCCTAACAACAGTTTAGTAGGCTTGACATTGGATATACAGTAGCTAAGGTTTCTCCACAGCAGACAAGGCGGTCCCATGTTGGCCTACAGTACAACCGGTCCTAGGATCATCAACTGCTGAGGTAGTGTTGATACTTTCATCCCAATGTCAGAACAGGAAACCCATGGAAATAATGTTGCAAAAAGGCCTGGTCAGCCCGTGGTAATGCTTTCCAGACAAAGATGTAGGCTAAACCAGCTATGAAAACAGGATTTAGACCCACCTTGAAAGATCAACATGAAGAGGCTATACCCAGCATTTTCCTTGGAAAGTCTACACACTCATGGATTCATGTTGCTGTACGTACAGTATCTCAGTGCGGGGTAAGACTTGATGGAAGGCCTTTAGATTATCATAAACAATATTGGGGTACTGCTTTTGAGGGCATGTATTTTACATAAACCCATTACAGATGTAATTTATCATGTTCAGCTAGAACTCCATAACCAATTTCCTGCTTTTACCCTATCTATTGAAGTAATAGGGACACAATGGTGACATTAAGCAGAGTGAACATTTGTTTTACTCAGTAGTGTGATTATAAGTAGCATGATAGATAGTCATTGTATAAACCTAGGATAATGATATTAATGTTTCAATCTCTAAATTGAAGTATGTTCACTATAGCAATTAAATTAAGTGTATGCGTAAAGATAAAGTATCAAGCACATTTTTGTATAATCATCTATCCTCTAGATATTTACACATTTATTTATTTCCTAATTATGTTTGAATTGAGACTATTATGTTAAGTTATAACTAGAATTTTTGTGATCTTTTAAATTTGAAAAAAGAAAATCTAAAAAAAATCTAAAAGGTAGCCTTTTGATCTGTGCTTTGATCTGTGTATTTATCTGTGCTTTGTTATGCATAGTATGCATAATGTTTATATCAATTCTCAATGTATAGGTATGTGAAAAAGTATAGGCTGATAACGGAATTACTTCATCAACATGAAAGCTGGACCCTATCTCTCACACACACACACACACGCACATGCACGCACACACACACGCGCACACATCTGATATCATCTCACTTAATTGGTTCCTAAAGCGTTCCCTGCATTAGCGGACCGGCTACATGTACAGGGCCTTCCACCCCTATATACATGCCATGTGGCCTACCTTTCAGACACCCTTGAGCCGTTTGTGCTAGAGATGATGCTTATCTACTGTAGTGTTGCGGTCAAGTGCCTTGAAATCAAGGGTATTTTGATTACGAACATAAATAAACAAATACGTGGCGCCGTAGTAACCGAACCACTCCCCCAAGCTTTTTAACCCTGTTGTTCTGCCACATCAGCATCATGCTGACCCGAGCAGGTCAGTGCTCAATAATAAATGTTATATGCCGATTGAAGAAGGCAAAAGAAAAAAAAAGAGGAGGCATTTCAGAGAAACTCGACAGTTGTGAAACAATCCAATCGGAAGCCTCAAATTCTGGCAAGGAAAGTGTGGGTATACCACCAACTTACCAACAACCAGCAACAACTGGAGGGAGGAGGGGGGGCAATAAAAACAAACATATTAATTTCAGACTAATTAGGCCGACAATATTCTCACTGCCTGAATACATATTAAATGCTATTATCATTACTTTCCTTCTGGACACTGCTACAGGCACTTTCACCTACTGGATCTTCAACAAAAAAAAGTGTATTGAGTGGAGCACAATTTCACCTTTAATTCATTCTTAATGCAACTGAGGTATACCTAAATAGATACAGATGTAGTTATATAGGTCTGTCAGTTATATAGGTCTGTGCGTGTGTGTGTGTGTGTGTGTGCGCGTGTGTGCGTGCAAAAGGCAAGAGGTGTGCGGGGGGGTTGGGGGGGGGGGGCACTGTGCTACATTTAAATGATACTGTTCCAGAAAGCCAATCCATTTTAAGACTCCTACATTCCATTTAGTTTTTAGTTTGATTGAAGATACGATAATACCACGGCTAGAACAACAACTCTTCGCTGCATATGCTACTTCCTCTGACAGGGTTATATCAGGGGCTTCAAAATTATACATGTGTTCATTTATTTTTTTCATGTAATGCAAAGAGGGAAACATAAAGTTGTCAACTTTATGTTTCCCTCTTTGCATTACATGAAAAAATAAATGTACAAGGTTATCCCAGCATGGAAACCAAGGGATCAGAGTTCGCTTTTTAATCTCAGAGGTTAAAAAGCGAACTCTGATCCCTTGGTTTCCAGGCTGGGATATTTGATGACATTTGTGATGGCTTCACAGCAAACTGATGATGTGAATAATACAAAATATGGG